>PISX010008491.1:0-81598 GCA_004024625.1 Mellivora capensis
GTTAGCAATCCTTCTATCAGACAAAACAGACTTTAAAACAAACCTTGAAATAAGAGGCAAAGAATGCCATCACATTATGATAAAGGGACCAATCCAATAAGAGAATTTAGTAATTGTAAATATCTATACACCTGACATTGGAGCACCTAAGTACACACATAAATATTGAGATGTAAATAAGAAGTTGATAGTAGTGCAATAATGAGACTTCAACACTTCCCTTACAACAACAGATAGATCATCCAGACAGAAATTCAATAAGGAAACTTTTTTTAAAGGACACATTAGACAAAATGGACTTAATAGGTAAATACAGAATATTCCAAGCACGAACAGAATGCAGATTCTTTCCAACTGCACACAGAACATTTTCTAGGTCAGATCACTAGGTCAGATCACAGTCTCAATAAACTTAAGAAGATTAAAATCATGTCATGTATCTCTTCCAGCCACAATGGTAAGAAACTAAAAATCACAAGAAAAAACTGGAAGCACAGGTATGCTACACAGCATGCTACTAAACAACCAATGGGTCAATAAAGAAATCAAAGAGAAATTTTAAAAAATTCCTTGAGCCAAATGAAAATGAAAACACAACAGTCCAGGGCAGCTGGGTGGCTCAGTGGGTTAAGCCTCTGCCTTCAGCTCAGGTCATGATCTCAGGGTCCTGGGATCGAGGCCCACATCGGGCCCTCTGCTCGGCAGGGAGCCTGTTTCCCCACCTCCCTCTGCCTCTCTGCCTACTTGCAATCACTCTCTGTATCAAATAAATAATATATTTTTTTTAAAAAAACACAACAGTCCAAAATCTTTGGAACAGAGCAGAAGCAATTCTAAAAGGAAAATTTATACCAATACAGACCTACCTCAAGAAACAAGTTCAAATAAACAATCTAACCTTACACATAAAGGAACTAGAAAAAGAATAAAGTCCAAAATTAGTAGAAGGAAGGAAATAATAAAGATCAGAGCAGAAGTAAATGACACAGAGACTAAAAAAAACAAGAGATCAATAAAACCAAAAGCCAGTTCTTTGGAAAGATAAACAAAATTGATAGACCTACATCCAGACTTGTCAAGGAAAAAAGTGGACCCAAATAAATAAAATCAGAAATGAAAGAGGTGAAGTAGCAACCACCACCACCACCACAGAAATACAGCAGATTATAAGGGACTACTATGAATCCCATATAACAACAAATTGGACAACTTAAAAGAAGAAATGGATAGATTTCTAGAAACATATGATCTTTCAAAACTGAATCAGGAAGAAATAGAAAATCTCAACAGACTAGTTACTAGTAACACAATTGAATCAGTAATCAAACTCCCAACAAACAGAAGTCTAAGACCAGAAGTCTTTGCAGGTGAATTCCATCAAAGGTTTAAAGAAGAGTTAACATCTCTCCTTCTCAAACAATTCCAAAACACTGAAAAGGAAGGATTGCTTACAAGGTTGTTTTATGAGGCCAACATTGCCCTGATACCAAAACCAGACAAAGACACTACGAGAAAAAGAAAACTGTAGGTCAATATTCCTGATAAACATAGATGTAAAAATTCTCAACCAAACATTAGCAAGCCCAATTCAACAGTACATGGGGCGCATGGATGGCTCAATTGTTAAGTGTCTGCCTTCAGCTCAGGTCACGATCCCAGAGTCCTGGGATCTAGCCCTGCATCGGGCTCCTGGCTCAGCAGGAAGCCTGCTTCTCCCTCTACTACTCCCCCTGCTTGTGTTGCCTCCCTTGCTGTCTCTTTCTGTCAAATAAATAAATAAAAATCTTTAAATTAAAAATAAATTAACAATACATTAAAGAAATCATTCACCATGATCAAGTAGGATGTACTCCAGGGATACAAGGATGTTTCAATATCCACAAATCAAACATGATACATCTCATTAAAAATGAAGGATAAGGGACGCCTGGGTGGCTCAGTTGGTTAAGCAGCTGCCTTCGGCTCAGGTTATGATCCCAGCGTCCTGGGATCAAGTCCCACATCGGGCTCCTTGCTCAGCGGGGAGCCTGCTTCTCCCTCTGCCTCTGCCTGCCACTCTGCCTGTGCTCGGCCTCTCTCTCTCTCTCTCTCATAAATTTAAAAAAAAAATGAAGGATAAAAATCATATCATCCCAATAGATGCAGAAAGAGCACTTGATGAAATTCAACATCCACTCACTATAAAAACTCTCAACAAAATGGTTATAGAGGGAATGAAATAAATGCTCAATGTCATATAAAATGACTAACCCACAGCCTACACCAGACTCAAAAACAGAAAGTTTCTTCTCGAAGATCAGGATTGAAGCAAGAATGTCTACTCTCACCACTTTTATTCACAGTAGTGGCAGTCCTAGCCACAGTAATCAGAGAAGAAAAAGAAATAAAAGACATTCAACTTGGTAAGGAAGAAGTTAGACTGTCACTATTTAGAGATGACATACTACCATACACAGAAAACCCTAAAGATGCCACGAAAAAAATGATTAGTAGTAATAAGTGAATTCAGTCAAGTTGCAGGATACACAGTTAATACCCAGAAATCTGTTGTGTTTCTATTTGCTAACAACAAACTATCAGGAAGAGAAAAAATAAGAAATCAATTCCATTTACAGTTGAGCCAAAAAGAAAAAATACATAGGAATAAACTTAACCAAGGAGGTGAGAGACCTATTCTCTGAAGACTATAAAATACTGATGAAAGAAACTGAAGACCACACAAACAGATGGAAAAATATTCCATGCTCATGGACTGGAAAAATTAATGTTGCTAAAATGTCCCTACTACACAAAGCAATGTGATCCCTATCAAAATGCCAATAGGATTTTTCACAGAACTAGAATATCAAAATCTGTATGGAATCACCAAAGACTGTAAAAAACCAAAGCAATCTTGAGAAGGAACAAAACTCAAGGTATCACCATTCCAAAGTTCAAGATAGACTACTATGAAGCTGTAATATCAAGACAGTAAGTTATTGACACAAAAATAGACACATAATCAATGGTACAGAATAGAAAGTGCAGAAACAAACCCAAGCTTATATGGTCAATTAATCTATGACAAAGGAGGCAGGAATATACAATGGGGAAAGACAGGTCTCCAACAAGTGGTGTTGGAAAAATTGGATAGCTACATGCGAAAGAAGGAAACTGTACTACTTCCTTATACCATACACAAAAATAACTTAAAATGGATAAAAGACCTAAATGTAAGATCTGAAATCATAAAACTCCTAGAAGAAACATAGGCAGTAATCTCTTTAACATCAGCTTTACCAATATATTTATGGCTACATCTCCTCAAGCAAGGGAAACCAAACCAAAAATAAATACTGAGATTACACCAAAATAAAAAGCCTTCACACAATAAAGGAGACCATCAACAAAATGAAAAGGCAACCTACTGAATGGGAGAAGATATTACAAATGATATATCCAATAAGGGGTTGATATCCAAAATACATAAAGAACTTACGCAACTCAACACCAATAATAATAATAATCCAACTAAAAAATGGACATATGAACTTAATGGACATTTTTTCAAAGAAGACATGCAGATGGCCAACAGACCCATGAAAAGATGCTTACTATCACTAATCATCAGGGAAATGCAAATCAAAACCACAATGAGATATCACTTTACACCCATCAGAATGGCTAGATTCAAAAAGACAAGAAAGAAGAAGTAATGGTGGAGAGGTAGAGGAAAAGGAACTCTCATGAACTGTTGATGGGAATGTCAATTGGTGTTGCCACTGTAGAAAACACTATGGAGTTTCCTTAAATAAAATAGAAATAGCATATGATCCAGTAATTCCACTACTAAGTATTTGCCCAAAGAAAACAACACTAATCTGGAAAGATTTATGGACCACTATGTTTATTGAAGTATTATTTACTATAGTCAAGATATGAAAGCAGTTCGAATGTCCATCAGTATATGAATGAATGAGGATTTGGGGTGTGTGTGTGTGTGTGTACAGATACATGTAATGGAATATTACCCAAGCATAAAAAAGGAGGATATCTTGTCTTTGCAACAACATGGTGGACATCAAGGGTATTACGCTAAGTAAGTCAGAGCCAGACAGATACCATATGATTTCACTTTTATGTGGAATCTAAAAGATGAAACAAACAAAAGCAGAAAGAGACCCATAATACAGAGAACTGATAGTTGCCAAAGAGGTGGGAGTGGGTACAGATAAAATGAGTAAATAGGTGTGGAAGATATAGACTTCCAGTTATGGAATGATTAGGCCACAGAGATGAAAGGTACAGCACACGGAATATAATTAATGGTATTATAATAGTGTTAATGGTGACAGATGGTAGTGAACACTTGTGGTGAGCATAGCACCATGTAGAGACTTGTCAAATCACTATGCCATACACGTGAAACCAATGTAATCTTGTATGCCAACTACACTTCAATAAAAGAAAGATCTGTTGTGTTTCCATATACTAATAGCAAGCTGGCAGAAAGCAAATTTAAGAAAATAATCCTGTTTACAATTGCATGAAAAAAAATACAATGCCTAGTAATAAATTTAAGGAAGCTAGGAGGTTAAATACCAGTACTCTGAAAACTGTAAGACAGTGATGAAAGAAATTGAAGAGGATATAAATAAGTGGAAAGATATTCCGTGGTCATAGATTGGAAGAACATTGCTAAAATATCCATCTACCCAAAGCAATCTACAGATTTCATCCAATCCCTAACAAAATATCAATAGCACTTCCCACATAACAAATAATCCTAACATTTTTCTGGAAACACAAAAGTCCCAAATAGCCCCAAACTAATCTTAAGAAAGAAGAACACAGCTGCAGGTATCACGGACCCTGATTTTAAACTATATTCAAAACTACAGTAATCCAAATGGTATGATGCTGACAAAAAAAAAAAAAAAAACACAACAGGAATGTAGATCAATGAACAGAATAGAAAGCCCAGAAATAAGGCACACATGGTCAATTACTCTACAACAAAGGAGACAAGAATATACAATGGGGGAAAGGACCATCTCTTCAATAAATGGTGTTGGAAACACTGGGCAGATACATGCAAAAGAATGGATCAGAACAACTTTCTCATACATATATGAAAATAAACTCATACACATGAATGTAACTCAAACTTACATATATGAATATAAACTCAAAATGGACTAAAGACCTAAATGTAAGATCTGAAACTGTAAAACTCCTCAAAGAAAACAGGCAGTAAACTCTTGGGTGTTGATCTCAGCAATTAACTTTTTGGATCTCCTTAGGCAAAGGCAAAAGCAAAAATAAACAAATGGAACTATATTGAGCCAAAAAGCTTTTGGTACAATGAAGGAAACCATCAACAAAGTGAAAAGCCAACCAACTGAATGGAAGAAGATATTTGCAACCGATACTTCCAATAAGGAGTTAATATACAAAATATGTAAAGAACTCATACAATTCAACACCAAAAACCACAAATTTATTCTTAAAATGGCCCGAGAGCCTGAACAGACATTATTCCAAAGAAGACATACAGATGATGAACAGACATGAAAAGATGTTCAACATGGCTAATCATCAGGGAAATGCAAATCCAACCCACAAGGAGATATCATCGTACACTGTCAGTATGGCTATTACCAAAAAGACAAGAAATAGCAGGGGTTGGTGAGGATGACGAGTAAAGGGGACCTCTGTGCACTGTTGGTGGGAATGTAAACTGATGCAGCCACTGTGGAAAACAGTAGGGCTCTTCCTCAAAAAATTAAAAAGAGAACCACCATATGACCCAGTAATTTCACTTCTGGGTATTCATCCAAAGTGAAGACACCAATTTGGAAAGATACAGGCATGCCCATGTTCACTGCAGCTTTATTTACAATAGCCGAGATAGGAAAGTAACTTAAGTGGTCCCTCACCAGATGAATGGAGAAAAATTTGCTATACATATTACTCAGCCATCAAAAATAAAATAAAATAAAATCTTGCCATCTGAAAAAACATGGATGGACATCAAGGGTATTATGCTAAGGGAAATAAGTCAGAGAAAGACAGATGCCATGTGATTTCACTTAAGTGGGGGATCTAAAAACAACAACAACAAATGAGCTAAACAGAAACAGACTGAGAGGTACACAATGGTGGTTGGTTGCCTGAGGGGAGGGTGGGAGAGATACCGGCAAAAGAGGTGAAAGGGATTAAGAGACACAAATATCAGGTTATAAAATAAATGAGTCATGGGGATGTAAAGTACAATGTGGGAGATATCAATAATACTGTTATAACTACGTCTGGTGGCAGATGGTAGCTAGATATTATTTCATAACATACATAAATGTTGAATCAGTAGGTTATACACCTGAAACTAACATAATATTGTATGTCAATTATATTTCATTTTGGAAAAGTAAAACATGAGCCAAGTTTTCCCACTATCACTATTTCTCTTCATTGTGCTGGAGGTACTGAACAAGTACTAAGTCAGCAAGGACCAGAAAGCAAGAAACCAGTATCATTTGCAGGTGATAGAACAGGGCACATACGAAAACCCATATATATTATATACAGGTATATTATCACATGTAGTAAGTAAATTGGGCGAGATTGCTGCCCCAGGGTCAACAAACAAGTTTCAGTTCTATTTCTAAACAGAAGCAAAAAAAACCCAGAAAACAAAAATTTTAGAATACCATGTACAGTAGCAAGAAAAAAACACGAAAAATCTAGGACTTAACAAAAGTTCTGTAATAACCCCACAAAGTACAAAATAGTGAGAAAAATTAAAGATGAAGACAAATAAAAAGTTTACCACGTTTGTGAATTTGAAGACAGTATTTCCGAGATATGATTTCTCCCCCTGTTGATCTACAGATTCAATGCAATTCCAGTCAGAATCCCCATGGTCCTGCAGCAAATGCAGACAACAATTTCTAGAAGTTTGGTTGTATGAGGGGAGGGGCATAGAATAGGTCAGGGGACCAAGGAAGAATTTTTTTTAAGATAGGAGAAAATTTTAAATGCTTACAAAAGTGAGACATGATTGACGATTTATACGAGGGGTGAGATCCAAGCAAAGTGCAGTGGGTGACTTTAGAAAGAAAAGGGAATTTATTAAGAACAGAAAGACAAGAAGAACAGGTGGGTGTAAATACAGCTTGGTTTGTAGGTTTGGTGTGGGAGTCGAAGCGAGTTCCCAACTGATAACTCCAATTTTCTTAGCAATATAGGACATACTGAAAAGTGAAATGGAATTTGGCAAAAATAAAGGATTTTAAAGTAGTCCTTGTGGAGTGTGAGAAAATGAACAGACGAGAGAAGCAGAGTACAATTGCTGAGCAGTCCCAAGAGTTTGAGACTGGAAAGTGTGACAGTGGGCCGGAAACACACAGGTGGGGTTTTAGGATCCTGGTCAGAGTGGTCCCCAAGCAACAGGTGGCAGTGTCTAAGCTGGATAACCAGGACATGAGGGATGGGGGTGCTGGTGAGCCGGGAGATAGGAAAGGGATCAGTGGAAAGTGGATGTCCCAAGGAAAATCATCTAATTCTGTACCCTTTCATCACTATCTTCCTCGGAGGCGATGGGCATCTAGAGGAGAGACGATGAAGCCTCCCAGGGACACAGCCAGGGGTAGAAAGGTCACCTCAGGAACACTGGTCCTGTCAGTTAGGACACCTTCACCTACAAGCAGTAAGAAAGCTTGACTAACCATGCCTTTAAATAAGGAGATCCAGACACGGTGCAAACTGCAGCACTGGCTTACTCAGAATAAGCCAGGGGACCACTGAGGACTCAGGTTCTCTCCATCTCTCCATTACCCTGTTCTCAGATGACCTCCCTTATGGTTCCAAGAGACCACGTCTTGGTCAACTCTGTATTCGCGGTGCCTAACACATGGTAGGTTCTCCAAATGTTCTTGTGGAATGAATAAATGGGTTCATTTTGTGGTTTTTCATAGACCTAGAAGTCCAATCAGCCTTACAAAGTAAGGATTTTAATACCAGACTTGGTTCATATCCTCAGAAACCCCTGGACACCAAGATGATGGACTTCCTCAGAGAGCTGTCTATATCCAGGCAAACCACGGTCCTGTGGCCAGGCCCACAATGGGGCTTCAGAAAGAGCTAAGTTAATTGCTTTCAGTAGATGTCCTCCACCCCTTGAGCTCCTTCCTGTTATGAGTGCCCCTTATGCACCAGCCCCAGCCCTGGCCCCCTCCTCTCGTGTCCTGAAACAGACGTATTATGTATGTCCTCATCTGCTCACACCTGTCTGCCCACTGGGACCAAAGGTCTCCAGAGCCCAGAGGCTGCAGCTTGTACATCACCTCCTATTACACACCTTATTAACCTCTGCACTTGAGTTTGGACTCCATGATTACCTCCGGGGTGACCGCCAGCAAAGCTTCTCTGAGGTCGAATCTCATAATTTATAAAATGTTCCCTTGGTCCCATCCAGTTGACAACCCTCTGGTTCTTTTCAACAGGCTTTTGTGGCCCTTTCCAAGATATAATGAAAAACAGAAAGCAGGACCGCCAAACAGCATAATAGCCATTGTTGATGGAAAAGATTATAGGAAAAACTCAAGAATCCAATGAGGGACCGATGGTGAGCAAGGGAAGAAGTACCAGAGGTAGAGGGGGTGAGGGGGGTCTGACCCACATGTAATTTTAAATTTGCTAATAAGCACATTACAAAAAGGAAAAGGAAATAGGAAAGATTAATTTTCATTATTTAGTTAGCTCAATTTTTCAAAAATATTGAAGAGCTATTATACATTGAAATGATACACTATTATCAAGGTACTTTGCATTTTTTATACTAAGTCTTTAACATTTAGTGTGTATTTTACATTTACTCTCTCCTACTAGCCACATACCAAGTGCTCAATAGCCTTGTGGATAATCCATGTCTACATGACGTGGAATTCAAGATGCAAGAGTTCAGTCATATATTAAGTGCCAGGTACAGTTAAAAACTAATTTTATCCCTTTCACACAAAATTGATATTCCTGCATAAGACATAGGACATGAACAGATTTCCTTTTAAGTTTACTTCAGATGCTGACAGGTACTGTGAAAAACAGGAAAAAGAGCAACTCGATAGAAAGCAATTGAAGAGGAAAAGGTAGAAACGACTGCAGATAAAAAATGGGCCAAGGGTCAGAAGGTGAAATTTGGGCCCAGGTCGGAGAAGCAAGAAGCAGCCAGTAGAGTGAAGAAGACCTGAGGGTAAGACATTCCAAGCCGAAGAGTCAGTGCAAATGCCCTGGGTCAGGATAAGCTTGTCTGGACTTACACAGCAGAAAGAAGGCCAATGTGGTAAGAGTGTGGGAATGAGGGGGGAGAGTGATAAGAGAGAAGTCAGAGAGGCAGGCAGCTAGCTACCAGACCATGTAGGGCAGTAGCTCTCAATTCTGGCTGCAATAGAGAACCAGTTCTACCGCTTCTAGAAAACATCCATGCCCATGGGGTGCCTGGATGGCTCAGTCAGTTGAGCGCCCAACTCTTGGTTTGGGCTCAGGTTGTAAGCTCAATGGGTCGCAGGAGCAGGATGGAACCCTGTTGTCTGTTCTGCACTCAGCGGAAGTCTGCTCGAATATTCTCTCCCTCTGCCCTCCCCCCACCCCCAACCCCGTGCATGCATGCAAGCACCTCTAAAATAAAGAAATCTTTAAAAACAGAGAGAGAGAGAGAGAGAGAGGAGGAGGAGGAGGGAGGGAGGAAAGAAAGAAAGAAGATGGAAAGAAGAAAGAAAATACTCATGCCCAGCCCCCCATCTCCTCACTCTGAGGTTCAGATTCAACTGCTCTGTGGAAAGCCAAGCATCAGTATTTTTAGAAACCATTCCAGGTGATTCGAAAGTGCAGGCGGGGTTAAGAGCCATCTGAGTAAAGAGCTGCATACCCCGAGAGTTTGCATTTATTTTAAAATGCAGCAGGAAGGCACAGACCGGTTTAGGGAAAGATGTGACATGATCTGATTGGCTGATGATTTGTAGAGAAGAGACTGCAGAGAGTGACGCGGCCGAAGCAAGGGCACTAGTTGGGACCTACTGGAGAGCGCACACAGGGAATCAGCATGTATATTGGACATAGGGTTTAGGGAGGAGGGGGTCCTCCTCAGAAAGGTGGCATTTACCTTGACCTTTTATATATCAAATTTGCAAGGTGGACTTAGTTTGGTGAGATCTTTCTTATTCTCCCTTGGAAATCTGTGCACAGGCCCCAGAACTGACCTTGTGTGAGCAGGAGGCTTCATCTGTTCCCCCATTCCCTGAAGGCTTTTTTGACCCTCTCCCTGCTTGACCCAGGTATGGGCAGTTGATCAGTGCTGGGCCAATAAAGGAACACTGTCATAAAGACTGAGAATCTGGGAGGCCGCATGTACCTTGGAATTATCCACTACCACGTCCCCTCTGTGATGAGTGAGCACAACCCAGACTCACCGAAAGCCAGAGGGAAGCCTCCCAGGGGCTTGAAACCCCTACTTCTGGCTCTTCCTGAGGATAAGCCATGTGCCTGCCCTTCCTAAGGCTGTGAGAGTTGACTCTTGATGAGGTGAAACTCATACTGCATGAAAGTAACCACCTTAAAGTGCAATTTCATGGTATTGAGCACATTCACCAAGTTGAGCAAGCATACTGCCAATTCCACAAACCCTTCATCATCCCAACAGAAAACCCCATACCATTAAGCAGTTGCTCCACATCCTTCCTGCTACCCCTAGCAGCCCTAGTAACCAATTTGTCTCTAGGGTGGACCTATTCTGGACATTTCCTATAAACAGACCTACTACCTAACCTTTGTCTCGGGCTTCTTCAGTTAGTGGAAGGTCTTCAGGTTTCATCCGTGTTGTAGCATGTATCAATTTCTTTTTGTGACTGGATCACATTCCATGATATGCACACACAATAATTTGTGTATTATCCACTCACCCACTGACAAACATGAGTTGCTTCCAACTTTTGGCTACGTGAATAGTGCCGCTAGGAGCATGCATGTACCAGTTTTTGGTCTCTATTTTCATTTTGGAGGGTATATAATTAGGAGTAGAATGGCTAGGTCATATAGTGATTTTTTTTTTTACATTTTATTTATTTGAGAGAGAGAGGGCACAGCAGGGGGAGCAGCAGAGGAAGAGGGAGAAGCAGGCTCCCCGGAGAGCAGGGAACTCAGTGATGCTCAGGGCTAATCCTGGGACCCCAGGATCACAACTTGAGCCTGAGCTGAAGGCAGATGCTTAACTGACTGAGCCACCAAGATGCCTCTCATATAGTAATTGTTTTCAGCTTTTCAAGGAACCACCAATAGTATTTTCTTTCTGCTTAAAGTTGTATGCACCGTATTTCTGTTAGTTTCATCAACAAGAGTCCTGCTGTTACTGGCTCAAACCAGCTTTCTGGTCCATTCAGCAATTTCTTTGAAAATACCTGGTACGCCACACCCAAACAGCAGCAGCAGGACTGGGGGCCAGGCCAGTAGTGTGACCTTGTCCTGACTCTCCCTGAGCTCCCCCTCCCTACCTGCCCTCCTTTACTGCCCTCTGCTGCAGGCTCCCCCTGCTGTGCTGGCTGGGGCTCCCCACACTTCTGGGCTTCTACCTGTTCCCGCTGGTGCAACCATCACCACCTTCCATGTGTTCTCCTCTTCCTCCATAGCATGGGGCTTACCTGCTGCCCATCTCAGGTCCCCCTAAAGCTTTCTACCTCTGCCCCACAGCCCCTGGTACTGCCATCCTCCTGGGTACACCCATAGCTCTCCCCACGGGCTTCTGCCCCATTCAATCCTCAGGTCTGCTGTTTCTGCCTATGGCTCTTCTAATGTTAGGCATCAGACAGGAATGCATATCAACTTTTTCTCTGCTGGCCCCCACAGGGCAGACCCTGGTGCAGCCCATTCAGATGACTGACACAAACTGCAATAAACCCTTGCCTCCCAGGGGAGCACAGATCTCCTTTTTGATCATGAAGCCCCAGCTACAGCCTTTACAAAACAGAAGTGATATTTTTCAGTGCCTACTTCTAGCCAGAGGTATTTTGAGCATCCATGGGGATGAAGGACAAGGACAGTTAATAATTGTTTTTGAGCACGACCCTGCAAGGCATATACCCATATGCCCATTTTATGAATGAAGACATTGAGGCCAAAAGATTAAGAAACTACCTGAGGTCAACTTGCTGAGAGGGCTAATGCTGGGTTCAAGTCCAGACCAGTCCGACTCCAAATTCTAGATTCCCTGTAACACACAAAGCTGAAATTGCCACATATTAGACTAGACACTGTCAAGTTGGCAGGAAGGTACATATTGGTGGAAGTATTTTGAAAAGCATCTTGGCAACAAGTGTCAAGCCCCTAAAAGTGTTCTTACCACTTGAACCTTATGAATTTATCTTCAGGAAATCAGCTTTTTTTATAGAACAAGGTACATGTCTAGGGGATACATTTTTGCCTTATTTATAGTAGTAATTAATAGGGAATCATGTCAATGTCCAAATATAGGACACTAGTTAAGAAGATTATGGTATTGAGTCAAAGGAATATTATACAGCAGTGGTTCTCAAGTAGAAACAATTTTTCCTTGCCAAGAGACATTTGGCAGTGTCTGAAGACATTTTTGGTTTCCCAATGGGGGACAGGAAGGAGGAGGACTTCTATGGGCATCTAAGCAAGAAAGGCCAGAGGGCTCCACATACCCCAGTGCACAGGACAGGCCCCCGAATGTCACTGATGAAGAGGGTGGGAAACTCTGTTTTATAGAAATTATTAATATGAAGGCTATTTTGAGAGAAAAAAATAGAAATCTAAGTTTGGGTTACACTATAATTTTCACCATAGAAAACTATCTTGCATAGGAGGGCACACTACATGAAAAGATGGAAAACAGAAAAAAATACTTTAGTGGAAAGAGTGATCAATCTGACTCTCTGAAAGGTTCTCTTGAACCAGGTCATGTTATTTATGTTTTTTAGAGAGGGGAGAGGGGGATAGGGAGTGGGAGAATCTTAAGCAGGCTCTGTGGCGCCGGACATGGGGCTCGATCTCATGACCCTGAGATCAAGACTTGAACTGAGAGTCAGAAACTTCACTGACTGAGCTACCCAGGTGTCCCATGTCATGTTATTTATTGCACTAAGCAAAAACTGGAAAAAACATTGAAGCACAACTTGCTACACAATTGTTACCATCTAGAGCTCACATTGTGCCCAGCACATTTTTTATGCTTCAATACTTTTGGAAAGGAGGATTTTTAACAAAAGCTATGTAAACAGATTGGATCCAAAGTGGTATTTTTAGAAAATCATCCAGATGTCATAATCTACCATGTTGATCCGGACTCCTTCTGATGCAAGGGACAGAACCAAACTGAAACTAGTTTATACACACAAACATATTGGTACACGGGACCCACAAAAAAAATGCAGACATCTGGCATGAGATCAATCATCAAATCCATCAGATGGATCCAAGAGCTCAAATCGTGATCTCATCATGCCCTATGATTCCTCGGTCTTTCACTCTCAAACTAGCACCACATACCCAATCTCTGAGTGTGGCCCTCGTCCCCTACTGTGTACGACCTCCTCCTGCCGACGGGGATGGAAGAGGCGCAAAAGGCTCTGGGCTTAACAGCACTCTGAGTACCCACCTATGGGTCCAGGAAAAGAGAAAACTATCTCCGCTTCATCATAGAAAAACCCAAGAAAGGTCTCTGGCTGGCTTTGTTTGGGTCACGCACTTAACCATTGGTCTAACCGCTATGGCTGATGCTAAAATAGAAACAGGAGCGGAACTGGCAGGAAAGTGGGGGAGGGGTGGGAGTTAGACAGAAACAACAAATGTCCACCATCCACACGAACCGGCGAACATTCGGGTACTTGAAAACTTCTGGTGACACAGGCATAGGAATGAGGCAGGAGGACAGAGTCCAAAAGACAGAAAATGTTTTGGGTGTCACATTTTCAAAGCATGATGAAATATTCTGGTGATTTGCTTTTTTTCTGCAACAAAAAAGGTAAGATCGTGGCATCATAAAGCTGAAAAGAGTGTCTCGATCAACCACTTTGTTCTTGCAGACATAAGGTACCATAACAAACACACCTTTTTTGGGAACTCTCCAGCATCCTAGTTCTACATTAGGTTCTGGATACCTTGGAGAGAGGGAGAAGCCATGCTTGTCAGCCAGACCGGCCCTCCACGGTAAGATGGAACAGTGAAGGCAGACTTCGGCCTTGAAGGTATTTATTGAACTGGATCTCAGAAAGGATAGACCCAGTGTATTAACTGAAAAAGATATTGTGGAGAGCGATGGCTTTCAAAGCTTTTTTGATGAAACTCCACAAAAAGAACAAAAAACCCCCACATTTTACATTGCAATTTTGTATATATGCGACACATACACACGTAACTGACGTGTGATGCAGTCTAATACTCTTTACCCCATTCTATTTTATTTCATTTTCAAATAAATATTTCATATTTATTTGGGAGAGAGTGTGTGTGTGCACACACATGCGTGAGTGGGGGGAGGGGCAGAGGGAGAGGCAGACTCCCGGCTAAGCCGGGAGCCCAGAGGCAGTACTCAATCCCAGGACCCTGAGATGATGACCTGAGCTGAAGGCAGACACTTAACGGACTGAACCACCTAGACACCGTATTTCATTTTTTATAAAATACATCTTTGATGACCCATGAAACTGATTTCAAGTCAAGACCCACTAATGCTTTGAGACCAGCAATTTGGAACATTTATTAAGAGAGGAAAAGTGGGGGACGCCTGGGAGGCTCAGTTGGTTAAGTGGCTGCCTTCAGCTCAGGTCATGATCCCAGCGTCCTGGGATCGAGTCCCGCTTCGGGCTCCTTGCTCGGCAGGGAGTCTGCTTCTCCCTCTGCCTCTGCCTGCCACTCTGTCTGCCTGTGCTCGCTCTGACAAATAAATAAATAAATAAATAATCTTAAAAAAAAAAAAAAAGAGAGAGAGAGGAAAAGTGGGCAAAAGACAGGAATAGACCTTTTTCCAAAGAAGACATCCAGACGGCCAATAGACACATGAAAAGATGGTCAACATCACTCATCATGAGGGAAATGCAAATCAAAACCACGGTAAGACATCACCTCAAGCCTGTCAGAATGGTTAAAATCAACAACACAAGAAACAGCAGGTGTTGGTGAGGATGTGGAGAAAGGGGGACATTCTTGCACTGTTGGTGGGAAGGCAAACTGGTGCAGCCACTGTGGAAAACAGTATGGGGATTCCTCAAAAAGTCAAAAATAGAACTATTCCACAATCCAGCAATTGCACTACTAGGAACTTACCCGAAGAACACAAAAACACACTAATTCAAAGGGATACATGCACCCTGATGTTTACAACAGCATTATCTACAACAGCCAAAGTATGGAAATAGATCAAGGGTCCCTCAGCTGATGAGGGATAAAGAAGAGGTGGTATATATATACAATGGAGTATTATTCAGCCATCAAAAAGAATGGGATCTTGCCATTTGAAACAACATGAATGGATCTGGAGAGTATTATGCTAAGTGAATTAAGTCAGTCAAAGAAAGAGAAATACCATATGATTTCACTTATACGTGGTATTTAAGAAACAAATGAGCAAGGGGGGAAAATAGGCAAACTAAGAAACTGACTCTTTAGAACTCCAGAGAACAAACTGATGGTTATCAGAGGGGAGGTGGGTGGGGGGATGGGGGAAATAGGTGATGGGATGAAGGAGAGCACTTGGGCGATGTACGATGAGCACAGGGCGATGTACGAAAGTGTTGAATCATTACAATGTACACCTGAAACTAATATTACACTGTATGTTAACTAACTGGAATTTAAATGAGAACTTTGAGAGAGAGAGAGGTTTAACACGTATTGTCAATAAGGTTCCCTTAGTCTTACATGTGGCTGTGGCTTGAAGTTTACACCATTAGCCTCACCACTGGGGACTGAGGCATCTTCAGAAGTCTCCACTAAAATGTATCTCGGGATACCCTGCGTGGCTCAGTCATTAAGCATCTGCCTTCGGCTCAGGTAATGATTCCAGGGTCCTGGGATTGAGTCCCGCATTGGGCTCCCTGCTCAGCAGGGGGTCTGCTTCTCCCTCTCCCTCTGCCTGCTGCTCTCCCTGCTTGTGCTCCCTCTCTCTCTGGCAAATAAATAAATAAAATCTTTAAATAAATTAAAATTTTTAAAAATAAATAAAATAAAATATAAGTATCTTAATCTGGAGCAGTAAAATAGACCTTAAGGCCTACTGGACACTCTTCCATAGGATCACACGGAAAGCTCTTAAAGAGTGATACTGGCAGCCTTATCTAGAGAAGGAAAGTGCTGATGGGGCCCAAGCATTAGGGGTTGGCAAGAAAAGCTGGAAGAAATGCAGATAATCACTCATTCATTCATTCGTCATTCATTCATTCATTCGAAAGCTGCTTAAATAAATTACCTGAGCCTCTGTTTCGTTGTCATAAAACAGGGCTAAAATTGTCACACGCCCTAAAACTACTCTACCTGGAAAGAACTGTACATGATTTATGTGCTGCCCCCAGCAAAGCCAGGCACCTACAAGGAGTCTACAGTAACAGGCTTCATTGTTCCCAACTCCTGGCTCTCTCGCTTGAAAGATGGTCACATATCCCACTACTGCCTTCCCGTAGGTGGGGTTCCCAATCCCCACCAACATCAGGTTTGGCCATATAACTTGGCTTCGGCCAATGGAATGTGAATAGGAAGGACCGAAAAAGCCTTAAGGACCAGGGGGATTTCTTCCAGTTCTGTTGCACTTTCCTTCAGCCATGGCTTGTCTCAAATGAGGACTTCCCCTCTGCAGGCATCTCAGAGAGAAGACACGTGGAGAGCCCCAGGTGACCCAGAGTGGCTTTCATGACCCAGAAACAAACCTATGTCCCACTGAGGCTCAGGCATTACTTGTTACCACAGCAGAACCGTTCTTCCAGAGTCCCACAAACAGGAGGAGAAGCAGGAGGCACACGGGAAGAGGAGAGGGCAGAACAGCAGCAGGAAAGGAGGAAACATTTTTGAATACCTATCGTTGCCTCCGAACGTGTTAAGGTCTGTGCGAAACAAGACTCAGGTAAAGATATGCATGCTGCCCTCCAGAAGTTTAAGATGGAGTTGTAGTGGAGCCATGGACAAATGCAATGGCCTAGCCATAGGGACAGCAGAATGTAAGGACCTGAGGCTGGAGTCATCCCAGGTGTGGAGAGAATGTGAGGGACTTGAGTGGGCCTGAAGGAGGCCACAGCACTCGTGTGCAGAGCAGGGCCTAGAGCAGCCTGAGCGAAGGGCACAGAGCACAGCCATGAGGGCATCTCACAGGAAGAGGCTAAGCTGAGAATGTCTTCCTCGGCCATAAGGAGTCCCTGGAGGTCATCCCAAGTCCCTCTACCTCTTAGCTGGGATTGTACAGAGCTCACTGGCCCGTCTGTCTCCTCGGTGGGTAGAGGAAAGGTGACCAATCCGAGGCCTGCTGATGCAAGGAGTCACACAGACACCGGGAGCTCTGGAGGCTCTGCCCCGGAGCGGGTAGTTGGCTGTTCGCAGCAGCTACTCGTCACCACGGAGGACAGGCCGACTGTGGCTGTGGGGTCCTGACAAAGGGTGTGCTTGGTTTTGGTTGTGACCCCAATCAGCCACCCAGGATGACTGCATTTCTGGTCAGGGGGCCCAGACTTTCATTTCTGCCTCATCTCCAGGATTTCCTGAGAAAGCTGAACCTTGTGGCCTGAATGTATGGCTGGCGACAAGGGAGAGGAGAGAGGACAGTCAGACAGACGTCGACCTCCGCTCTCCATGAAGAACACCACCCTTTGCTCTTGCCTCTGGAATTTCCCAGACGCCGCGCTGACCTTCATCAAAGGACAGTAGCCTTTCATAGATTTGCAATCTGCCCTGACCTGCTCACAGATGGCCCTGTGCCAGTTACAGATCTCCATACAGCACAATCAGAGTTTTGTTTCAGTGAGAACATTAGCCCAAAGGAAAAATAAGAGTAGGCCAAAGAGATAAAGCAAAAGAGTAAGACACAACACTAGGTAGAGAGAGAACCACAAATTTGACAGTTCACTCCCCAGAGCAAATACACAGAGGATAACGTAAGTTGCAAGTTTCCTGTTTTGTTTTGTTTTGTTTTTTTTTGAAGGTTTTATTTACTTATTTGAGAGAGAGAGAGATCATGAGTAGGAAGGGAGAGGCAGAGGCAGACTCCCCACTGAGCAGGGAGCCCAAAATGGGGCTTAGTCCCAGGACTCTGAGATCATGACCTGAACTGAAGGCAGATGTTTAACAACTGAGATACTCAGGTGCCCCTCCAGTTCCTGGTTTCTAACAGGGGAAAAAAAAAAAAAAAAAAAAAGGTGCTTGGAAGACACACAGCTTACACTAGCCCTGAAACCAGCAAGGATTCTTCTCCCTGCCCCAAGGGAGCTGGCCGGAATGATTTCCACCTTCAGTAAGGACCAGTAAAAACAACAGCAGGATTCAAGGGTCAGTACAGACAAATGGCACACACTTAAGTACAGACTAGTGCACGGGTCAAAGTTCAACCCATCAACGTGAATTATTTGAAAGACCAAAGGCAATATAGTCGGAGTCTGCAGCCGCCCGATGATAACCTTTGGCCCCAAAGATAATATTTAAGAATATAGAGAAACAGAGGAATGGCTTATCCTTCAAGCAATCCTCCCTAAACATGGTTTCTTTAAAATGAGCTTCTGATAGGAATAGAGCTGCAGAGTTTGAAGTTATACAATCCGGAAAAGCTTTCTTTTTCCTATTAAAGGCAGGCTGGACATGCACTGGCCATCAGCCCAGTGGAGGGTGGAGCCAATGTCCTCTTTGGCCAAGTTAAGGAGCCTAATCAGGATAGGAGCCAGCATGAAAATCCACTGAATCTTCACCCAGAACAGGGCCAAGATGAGCAGCAAAGTTTCCCACAGGAATTTGTTCTGCATCTATTCCAATGTGGGGCAAGGCCCCAAAAGCTGTAGGTCATGGAGATGAGCCACTAGCACGTTAGCATAGGAAATGTTCCAAGCGGCCATTACCAACTGCCTATTAAGACCACAAAACATTTAAAATGTGCCCAGGACACTTAGAATCTTAGTATCAGTTCATGGATTAAAAAGAAACACTGCAGAATCTAACCAAAATGAACTACACACACAGTTACCTTTACACGTTGTAAAAAAAAAAAAAAAAAAAAAATGAGCAAGCTAGCATGAGAAAGAAGGGGAAAGACTATACCAAGGCTAAGAAGAGAAAAAAGCTTGGACATCACTATGAATTATGGTCTATGAAAATAGATACTTGTCACCACAAAGTCTTCTGGTGATGTGAAAAGAAAGTTCTAAGGAATTCTCATTTGTCCCTCCCCCTTCCCTTGCCTAACTGTCCACAGCTCGCTCAACTCACCAGAACACTCTGAGGATCTGTTTCACTTTTTTCTTCCCACACAAGCATCACACCACAGTCTGGCCTTTCCAAACTGCCACTGGCAACTTCAACTAAACTGATCACATTATCAATTAATTCTAGGAGGTTTGTCCCGATACCAAGAAATGATGGCATTGTCCCCATCAGAAATCACAACCCTCATCTACCAAGCGGGCCTCATCCCACGGGCAAGTGAAGGACTAAGGTCCTCCTGTTATTCATCTGAAGTGACATATTTGAGACAGGTTTTAATGTAATTCAAATTAGCCTTAAGTGGGGAGAATTAGTTTAAACATGTTTGATTCTCCATGACACCTCATACTGTGTATACTGTAGGAGCTCAATAATTGCTGAACTGGTGAATACTTTATTCCAGGTGCTGTCCTTGATAATAATAATCTATTTCACACAGACATTGTTGTTCATTATAAAACATACTATCCCCATTTTAAAGATGGGGAAACAGAGGCTCTGGTAAATCCATTGACTCATCCAAGACAATACAGTTAGTAAGCAGCACAGTGGGCTGGGATCCCAAGACCACCCAACGGTAAAGCCTAAGATCTCCGCACCCCCCGAAGCTGTCTTCTGAAAAACACTTCATGAAAGCTATAAACTCCTCCAGTGACTGCTGAGCCAATGATAAAAATCACAGGCAGCAAAAACTTGGCTCAACATCACGTGAACTTTCTAACAGTTACAAAGTCCAGCGACAGAACCGACCATGGGGTAGCGAATGCTTCACCACAGAAATGACTTTTCTGAGTTCATACAGATGGGGATCACTACTTTGCTTAAAATGCTGACCTAGATGATCTCAATATCAGAAATCAAAAAAAAACAAAGACTGAAAGTCGGATTCTGAGAAATGAAGCCAGAGTGGAGTTCCAGGATCCTTTCCTAAGCATCTTAGGTAGGAGATGCTGTTTTTCAGGAGATACGGAGATAAAAAGACACAATTCCCAATGTAATTTGAGCAGGGTATTGAAGAAAAATAGGGATCCAGGAAATGGGAGTGGAAAAAGAGTTGAATGTTATGCCTGGTCCCAAAGGCAGGGAATGGAATATTCAACACAGGACAGTTAGCATAGAAAATGTTCAGGGGAAATAGAGGGTATATCACAGAAAGTAGTGGGAGAAGCAGCACAGACGGGTAATATGAAGCCAAATTCTATAGGGCTTTGAAGGAGTAAGGAATCTGGATTTTAGTTGATTGACCCTGAGAGCCATTGAGGTTTCTGAATAAGGGAATGATTTATTCATAGCTGGGGCTTAGGCAGATCAATCTGAACTCTCAATCAAATATTAACATATAACATATAACAAGAACTATACACCATGACCCAGCAGAATTTATCCCAGGTATGCAAGGCTGGTTCAACATTCAAAAATTGATGTAGGGGTGCCTGGGTGGCTCAGTGAGTTAAGCCTCTGCCTTTGGCTTGGGTTGTGATCTCGGGGTCCTGGGATCGAGCCCCGCATCGGGCTCTCTTGCTCAGCAGGAAGCCTGCTTCCCCCTCTCTCTCTGCCTGCCTCTCTGCCTACTTGTGATCTCTCTCTGTCAAATAAAAAAAAAAAATCTTTTAAAAAATTGATGTAACTCACAAAGTCACCAGGCTAAAGAAGAAAAATCATATAATCATATTAATTGATTCAGAAAAGGTATTTAACAGAATTCAATGCCCATCTGTGGGGAAAAAAAGAAAAGAAAAGAAAAAGGAAACAACAACAAAACCCTCGGCAAACTAGGAACAGAAGGGGACCTTCATCAGTGTGATACAGAACATCTGCAAAAACCTACAGCTAACATCCCATTTAACGGTGAAAAATGGGTTAGTTTCTCCTAATTTCAGGAACAAGGCAGAGGTGTTCACGCTCATCATTCCCCTTCACAATCACATTGGAAGTCCTAGCTACTGCAGTAAGACAAGAAAAGGAAATAACAATATACAGATTGAGGGGAAAAAAACAATCTTCACAGTTCACAAGACTGCCTATATGAACAGATCACTCTGGCACCTGGTATAGGAAGGGTTCTTACTAAATTGATAACATAATTTTGAATTAAGAACATGGAACTCATTTCTCAAGTTCATGCTAGAGACCAACCAGAGCCAAGGCAGAGAGAGAGTCCCAAGGGCTGGAGTGGACAACAGAGGCATCCCCAAGGGCATGGGATTCCAGGTGAATCTTAAAGGATTTGTTTGAAATAACTAGTGGCTGAGCGAATGAATGAAAAGCACGGAGAAACAAAAAAAAAAAAAATCGGAAGATGCGAGTTATCTTCCAGAGGCAGCGATTAGACGAGAGGTTGATATTAACGATGGCCCCAGACTCCGCAGAAATTTTGTTTAAATGAGTTTTCTCTCTATGGGTGCCCATCCAAACATTCAGGCATTTTCTAGAGGTGGGCATTTCTGTTCCCCCAGCCGTAGGGAAGCCATGTGTCTACAGAAACCACACTGCGGCTGGTCTGACCCCCTGGTACGATGCTATCTCTCTGACCTATCTGTGACCCGAATATTTGGGTGTATACATTTCCTGTAGCCCCCGTGGGACAAGACAGCTCTTGCACCTGCTGACATATTTAGGTACATACATTATCTCAACGGCCACTGTTCTCTCTTGATAACCACCACGTCACCTAGATTGTTAAAGTCAGCTTCCTCCACAAACCACAGCGCAAAAGATTCTCGTGGGAAAAAAAAGAAAAAAGTGCCAAGGCATCTTCTGACTTTGGTGCTTGTGTTTTCAAAATGAACTTTTCAGATAAGAATACTGGTCAGAGAGGGGACGCCTGGGTGGCTCAGTTGGTTGAGCAGCTGCCTTCGGCTCGGGTCATGATCCCAGCATCCTGGGATCGAGTCCCACATCGGGCTCCTTGCTCGGCAGGGAGCCTGCTTCTCCCTCTGCCTCTGCCTGCCGCTCTGTCTGCCTGTGCTCGCTCTCTCTCTCTCTCTCTCTCCCTGACAAATAAATAAATAAAATATTTAAAAAAAAAAAATACTGGTCAGAGGGGCAAAGAGGTTTTGGGGCTGGGGGACTGCCCACAAAAGTAGAGTGGGAAAGCAGGTAGAGGAGAGTCTTAGAAGCAGCAGAAATTGACGGAAAGTATCCTCGAGATCCAGGCTCGAGTTTGGGGCCTGTCGTCAAATTCTCTGTGGCCTTGGACAGTTCACTTAACCTCTCTGGCATCAGTCTCGTTATATGGACATCAAGGCTGGTGGACAGGACCTCAAAGGCTCTTGCAGTTCTTATATTCTAGGACCACAAATGAAAGAGATCCTATTTTACGTTCTGGGAAGAAAAAGGTCAAGGCCCCCTCTTCTTTTCTGATACACCTTTATCCACTCTTCCCCCACCATGACCCCTAGGTAACCCAGAGAAGTAACTGGACCCATCATTAGAGAGCCAACGGATAACTAAATTTGGGTGGAAGCAGCAGGTTTTTCCCTTTTGTTACTTTCAATGTCCCACAAAGAAGAACAGAATCACCACAGGATGGTCTCCTCTACCCATTGAGGCTTGAAGTGGGATTACTCAAGTCCAAAGCCCAGAAACCTCATATGGGTACCATACCTTTGCTAGATATCGAGAAGCTGGCCTTTGCCCAGAAGACAGGTCAGAAGGGCAAGGGTCTAGGACCTTGTCTGCTGGAGCACGTAGGACCAAGGGCACTTAGACTGGACAGGAGCAGACTCCAGAGAAGCAGCTGGAAAGTGGACAGGGAGGGTAGGTTGTTTGGTGTTTCTCCACAATGCGGAATCCAAGGGCCACCAAAGGAAGCTCCAGGAAAAGCAGGAAACTTCGCCACAGGAGGAAGAGCTCGGCTCCAATCAGAGCATCCAAGACTGGCTTATAGGGGTGGGGAGGGACCTCCCTGACCCAGCAAATGTTCTAGCCCCGAAGTCTCCATGCCCATCTGTCAAGAGACCTCAGAGAGGGATGCCTGGGGGGTTCAGTTGGTTGAGCACCTGCCTTTGGCTCGAGTCATGATCCCAGGGTCCTGGGATCAAGCCCCGCACTGGGCTCCCTGCTTATTGGAGAGCCTGCTTCTCCCTCTGCATGCCGCTCCCCCTGCTTGTGTTCCCTTTCACAAAATCTTTAAAAGAGAGAGAGAGACTTTGGAGAACATACATTCAGCAGGGCAAGGGGTCAAGTGTCCTTTCAAGCCTGAGATCCTATGATCCTACCAGAGTAGACTCCAAAGTTTAGCAAATGATGTTCACCTTACTCTCTAGCTGCCCTTTTTTTTTTTTTTTAATGTGTCCGAATTCTTCCACACAGAATTCTGTGCAATAGGGTTGTACTTACTACTTTTCCATCAGTCTTTAAGGGAAGAAGGCTTTGGTTTAAAGCCCCCTTAATTTCCATTTCCTTTCCCCAATTGGAGGTCCCACCAATGTGATCAGAATAAAACATTTTAGATGCAGTAGGGATCATTGGTTAGGTTTTGTAACACCAATCACCCCTGTGCAAAGTGAAAAATGGTAAGTTTGGATTTTTCAGATCAGACTGTTAGAGAGAGACCCACCCTTTCCCTGCTGTACAGAGAGGAATAAAACACAGTCCCTCTTACACAGCAGCTCAGAGGCCCTCACACCAGGCAGGGGCCGGTATGCAGCACTAACTCCACCACATCCAGGAGAACAGAAAACCTCAAGCACCATCGGGGAGGCAGACTGGCCAGGGCCCACTCCTGGGCCGGTTTGAAGTTTCCCTACCCCCCTCTGGGGTTCTGAGTGTAGCCTTCCTTCCGTAACCTGTCCCCTAGTTTGCACCCAAGACATTCCTCTTTGAGAAATCGTTATCACCAGCGTCGCCACGTCACTTTGAGAGAGGGCAATTCTGTTCAACTATGAACTGCCCACGCATGACAGTATTCATGCCCTGGGCAAGAATCATTTAAAATCCACGAAGTGGCATGTAAAGATACCACAGCGAGGTGGGAAACACTACACATTTTGTCGGCTTCCAACCTTAGCAAAGAGGAATGTGTGGGCGCAATGATGCAAAAGCTATTTAGGACGAATAGTTGAAATGATCTCGGCCGAGCCTTATTTGAAGGGCAGGTTCTCCTTTTACGCTCTCCCGTCATTGGCCTGTATTTTAAATCATGTATAAAGTGGGACTGATCCAGTTAATCTGATTTTTATTTGAAGTTGTCGCAGCCTGTTCACTCTGAGGGGGACACGCAGTTAAGAAGCTTCATAAAATGGTAGCAAGCCTCCAGCTTCATCTTCTTAGCCAGGAAAGGTTTGCTCACAGAATGGTCACAATAGCTCTCTGAAACAGGGATCCCTTTCAGTCCTGGTTTTGAGACTTAGTTTCACAGCGAGGACATGGTAGAGCTGGGCCTCTCAATCCAGAGTCTCCGTCCTCCCCACCGGGAGGCCCTGGGCAGAGTGCTCCCTCTGTGTTTTGTGTGCCTTGGTTTCCAAAGAGTACTCCAGCAACATCATGGAGGACGGGTCTGCAGGAAGACAGTCTGGAGGCCCCTGGGAAATGCTGCCCCCACCGATGTGACAGGTTCCAAGGGCAACAGGTGGGACTAGGTCAAGGGAGCTGAAGAAAAGAGGATAGACTTTAGAGAGAAGTTGGCAGAGGACAACTTGGAAAGTCACCATTGGAGAGGCTGAGAGAGAAAGGGGACACTAGGTCTAGGTGAGGACTTCAGGGCACGGGGATTGGGGGAGGACAGCTCGGAAGGGTGGAGAAGGGGAAGATGAAGGAGGAGGGAAGGACTGACTATGAAGTACGTTTTGAACCTGTCCCTAAACCACCGGACACGTGGGTCAGAAGGGTAAAGCAAAGATGGGGTGAAAAAAATGGGAAGGCCCATTTGGGGGCACTCACAGTGAGATGAAAAGAATATCATTAACCCACTTCAACTCCTAACTGGTTTATGGTTAAAGCTAGCTTCTGTTTTGTTGATTTTTACAGATTTAAATCTCTGAGGGCTAAGGTAGAATCAAGGGGAGAGCTAACCCTGCCTTTCATGAGGACCACCAAAGGAAAACCTATGTAGCCAATTGTATCAAAACACCAGAGAGCAAGTCCTCTTCACTCAGGGGAGGCAAACAGAGCATTACCAAACCAGCTACGGCCAATGCCTGTGGCACCCGCAGGAGAACACCTGAGTGCTCAACGCGGTACCGCCTTCAGGTGCCACCAACATCCCTGGCATCAAAAACTTGGTATGGACCGGTGGGCTAAATGGGTCAGTCCCATGTGTCCTAATGAGTCCTGAAGTATCTTTCACAACACAGAATCTGGTCTTGTCTTGAAGTTGCCAGGTTCTAGAAACTCTGTTATGTCTTCTTTTATTCACTTGGATCATCAAAGGGCTAGGATACATAATTATTTTTCCATTGTTTGAACAGAACCCATTACAGCTGCTGAGAAGTGATAATTGAGTTTACCAAACGTAATTACCTCTACTCAACCAACCTCTTCTTCAGTGCATGCTTCTCAGTCAGGAAGAACTAACACCATCTTGCACAAAGGACTCTTGCATATTTGAATGGCTTCCCAGGAGTCTTTGAGTGGTGTATAATTACACTTAATTTAATTCTTTTGTCATTAGCCCCAGAGGCTTTGATCCAAGGTCTGCATTATTCTGATAAAGAAAATAAAGCGCCACCTCAAATTAAATATTTGCTTTCGCATAGAGTTTGCTGTTCATTGTACAGCTCCCCTTCTGCTGGAGTCTCTGGTTTCCAGCAGCCACTTCTCCATTTGGCTTCTTTTCCACTTCCTTGTGTTTCCCAGCAGGTGTCAGGGCATCAGAGCCTGAGCACACTCAGGTTTCAGGGACGCTTCCAGACCCCAAAGTCCCAGAAGGTGACACATATGGGAATGGAACATTTCTGGTATCTTCCAGGTGAGGCCAGTCATCCTCAGACCTTGAATTTAGGGGACAGGGTATTCTCGCTGAAAACATAAATTGGGGGCACATGGGTGGCTCAGTCATTTGGGTGTCTGAGTCTTGGTTTTGGCTCAGGTCATGACCTCAGGGTCCTGAGATCAAGCCCCGTGTTGATCCGGTGTGAGGCTCAGCAGAGTCTCCCTGAGATTCTCACCCTCTGCCACTCTCCCCCTGACACCCGCCCCCGCTCCCCTTACATTCATTCTCTCTCTAATAAATAAAAAATCTTCTTTTAAAAAATCCAGTAAGTAAATAAATCTTAAAGAAGAAAAAAGAAAACACAAATTGTTGGAGAAAAAGTACAGCTCTCACCAGTTTGTTCCAGGTAATGTACCCAGCCCAAGTCCCCTTTTGACCAATTCTCCATATTTAAACCAACACTTACTGTGAGAGTACCTTATACCTATTCCCATGGACCTAACGATATTGTGAAACAAAGACACTGAGAGAAGTCGTCACCAACATCAGGAGGCTACATGAAACATAGCCTAGCACAGAAGGGCAAAAAATGTGCAGAGGAACTTCAAAAAGAGGAACAAACTTACCAGGCCATTCTTCTTCAGCTTTTGGACACCCCCCTCCCTTGGTGCTAAGCCGAGCATTGTACTGACCCCAACTCCCCATTATCATGATTCTTTAGGGAACACCTGAACTCTCCCCAGTTTAGATTGAGAAGTTTATCATCTGGACCCAATGATTTTCTTTTCACTCCAATTCCCAGCATCATCTCAGGAAAATTTTGAATCTGTGTGAGTGACATCTAACATCCCCGTCTCCAGGACCTTACCATTCTCAGCTCCACTGACCTTCACCTCCTGTCTCTGTTGGGCTGCCCATCTCCCTGGAGGATCCACCTTCTAGATTACAACCACTGAGAACAACTTCATCTTCCACGTCCTAACCTCAACACTCACTCCCAGGTCGCAATCTGATTCCTCTAGCTCTCACTCGGGTCCTCCCACCACACCTACTCTCTGACCTCACCTTGACCTCTGAACTCCTGACTACCTGCTTCTCTCCATATCTATCAGTATCTCTTGACTTCACTTCCTCCCCCATCTAGCCAAGACCCTACAGGGTTTGACTTCAGTTGTTAACTTGACAGCCACCTCAGGTCAATCATCCGCTTATCCTTCTAGCACTTGTACTCCATAAAATCCTAAACCAAGATTATCCACCTTCTATACGTTGGTTACCTTTAGGACTGCTGGAGAAAATCTCACCACAAGAAGGACGGTACCCCATCAATTTATAACATCAGCTATACCCCCATGGCTCTCAGCAATCCCTCCACAACTTCTCCCATTCCCCTCAGAGTCCTTTCTGACTTTCATGTTTTTCCCCAAGTTCCCAGCTCAATTCTCTTCTCTCTTGGTTGAGCCTAATTCCTCTTTTGCAGAAACATAAATTAAAGCCTCTCAACTTCCCGCCCCTCCATTGCCACTCCTTAGAAACCTATCTACATCTCTGCTCCACATTACCCCTCCGCAGGAGAAAAGGCATTCTGGATGTTCAGATGTGTCTGTTATCACAGACATATGGCTTATTTAAGGACTTGGTGCCATCAGGAACAATTTTCCTTCTAGAATTGTCAACCTAGGGGTTCTCATTGGATTCCTCTCTTCTTCTACAGACACATTTACAGGTCTTCTTTCAAAAGATTCTTCAACTCAACCCTCCCCTCACTTTCATATACAGTACCCTTCTCTCCCACAGCTGGACTTCTAGGACATATGGTCTACATTTCAATCTCCATTTTCTCACCTCCAATCTACTCCCCAGTGGGGACACTCTGGATTTCCCCTCTCCCACACCACTGAAAATGCCCACTCAACATCGATTTTTGGATGCCTAATGGGCAGTACAAACTCAATGTGCCCCAAACTAAACTTCTAATCTTTGAACCCAAACCTTCTTCACCCACAATCCTCACCATCTCAGTTGAGGGAAACGGCATGAGCAACTGGAAAGATAAGAAATTTGAAGTGGTCTTGGGACGCCTGGGTGGCTCAGTCAGTTAAGCTGCTGCCTTCAGCCCAGGTCATGATCCCGGGGTCCTGGGATCAAGTCCCACATTGGGCTCCTTGCTTGGCAGGGAGCCTGCTTCTCTCTCTGCCTTTGTCTGCCACCCTGCCTACTTGTGCTCTCTCTCTCTGACAAATAAATAAATGAATAACATCTTAAAAAAAAAAAAAAAAGAAATTTGAAGTGGTCCTTTTCTTCATCTCATACCCCACAGCCCAACCCATCTGGAATACTGGTGGTTCTACCTTCAAAATATATCCAGAATTTGACCCTTCTGACCATTGCCTGTGTCACCATCCTGACTCAAGACACCATCATCTCTTGCCTGGATCACTGCAACAGGTCTCCCTCTTGCTCCCCTCCCCTCCCTACAGTCTATTATCAATGCAGTAGCCAGAATAATCTTTTTTTAAAGTATAAGTTAGACCATGCCATTCCTTGGCTCAAAAGTCTCCAGTGGCTCCCCAGAGTCAAAGTCCTTCCCATTGTCTACCAAGCCCCCACTCTCTACCTTACCTCCTTGATGGGATCTCCTACTGTCTTCCCCTCACTCATTCCCCTCCAGCCACACTGGCTTCCTTGCTGTTCCTGGAACATGCCAGGCACATCCACCTTAAGCCCTGTTCACTGGCTAGGCCTTTTATCGGAAATACTTTTGCCCCAGAGTCACATGGTCAACTTCTCACCACTTTCAAACCTTTGCTCCCATGTAACTTTCTGACCACCATATTTAAAATTGCAACCTCTGTCCAGCATTCCTGATTTGCCCTGTATATGTTCAACTTTTTCCCTTTATAGCAGTTACTACCTTCTAGCACGCTATAAAAATATTTAGTTGTTATGTAGTGTCTCCCCTCACTGGAATGAGATTATTCACTGATACACCTCAATATCTAAGAACAACACCTGCCATCTTGTAAGCATTCAGTAAGTATTGGTTAAAAATGAATAGAATTGGGATGCCTGGGTGGCTCAGTTGGTTAAGTCACTGCCTTCAGCTCAGGTCATGATCCCAGGGTCTTGGGATCAAGTCCCACATCTGGCTCCTTGCTCAGCAGGGAGCCTGCTTCTCCCTCTGTGTCTGCCTGTCACTCTGCCTACTTGTGCTCTCTATCTCTCTGACAAATAAATAAACAATATATTTTTAAAAAAATTTTTTTAAATGAATAGAATTATCAAGGTCACCAGTGAACTTCTACCAGACCCAAAGAGAATTTTCCAGTCCTCACGTTTTTGGATCTCTCTGCAGTTGTGACCCTGTTAACCAGAGCATTTTCCTGGAAACATTCCTTCATTTCTCCTCTTCTTTTCCATGTAGTATCAGTGGTCCTCCCAGCTCTATCTTCAATCCTCCCTCCTCCTTAGTCCTCTCATCGTTCTTAAACAAGATCATCCACTCAAAGCTTTAACCACCACCTGAACACTGACTTATCGAAATCTGTACCTTCAGACAGACCTCTCCCCCAAGTTTCAGACCCAGGTAACTAGGTGGTTCCGGGATAATCTCAAATTTGACAAGTCCAAATCTGCTGCTCTTTCAGAGTTCCCTTTCTCCATGAGCACTGTCTGCTCAAGACAGAAAGTGAGATGAATGCACATCACTCTCTCCCTCTCTCATGCCCCACATTGGGTCATTCGGTCCCTTTGATCCCACCCCCACAGTCTCGCCCCTCCAGCCCATCCTCCATGTCATGACAGCATGGTCACTCTGTGAGATGGTTCCCCTGCTTCTCAGCCATCTACAGGGTAAATCAAAACCCTTTTCAGACAAGAATGCCAGGCCGTTCACGCAGGCCCTCCACACCTACCTCACCCCCTGTCCCTCCCATTCTCCACTCCAGCAGTCCTGAACTCACATTCACTGACTCCCCTGAATGTGCCCCCCAGCCTTTGCACATGCTCTTTGCTCTGATGCTAGTCCTACCCCTGGCTATCTGATCCAATGACATCTCATCCTTCACCATTCACTCAGGCACCACGTCCTCCTCAAGCCTTGCCCCAAGCAACCTGAAGCATTCCACCCACTCTCCAGGCACATTCTGTCCATGCCTCTGCGGAGGCAATTACCTTGCAGTTTTGTAATCCTAACAACATTCCCTACCAACATCCCACGGTGGTTGTGAGCATCTAGTGATAACAGGAGAAAGGTCTGATAAGCTATAATACCTCAAACAGATGTTGGTCAGGGAAGGACACAGGAGCCCAGGAGGGAGGGATGCAAGGATATGATTACCATAGTGAGACTAGTGCTATCATAGAGCTGTAGATGTGGAAACTAAGGCTCAGAGACCCTTGGAGCTCCACTGAGGAGCAAGGAGCAAGATGACTTGAATCCCAGCATATCCTGGTGACTGAGGAGTTTCCGTCAGAGATCAAGAATGGGAAACAAGGGGCACCTGGGTGGCTCAGTGGGTTAAAGCCTCTGCCTTTGGCTCAGGTCATGATCCCAGGGTCCTGGGATCGAGCCCCGCATCGGGCTCTCTGCTCGGCAGGGAGCCTGCTTTCCTTCCTCTCTCTCTGCCTGCCTCTCTGCCTCCTTGTGATCTCTGTCTGTAAAATAAATAAATAAAATCTTAAAAAAAAAAAAGAATGGGAAACGATCCCATCTTGTGCGTTGGTTAAACAAAAGCAGTGTAACATAAGGAATCTGTGCTTATGTGGAAAGAGCAGGAGGAAAGGGTGCTACGCTGGGCTGTAGGGAAGGATGAGCAGAAGCCTGCCACGAAACTTGCCCGCCAAGGGAGCTGCCACCTCTACTGTGGGCAGGATGACAGAGAATCGAAGCCCATCACACAGAATCCTTGAAATCAAGAACTCCCCACTGAACGCCCAATCCCAGGATGGGGGAGACCCCGCCACCCACCAATGTGCTAAGACACCCGTGGAGCTCATGGCTGGACATCAGGTCACAACCGTGAAAACATCCACACCCCCAAAGCGTACTGGCCACCAGCAACAACTGACACAGCGTGAAGGCCGCCTCCCCTTCCATTCCACCTCCACACATCTCGTGAGTCCATCTCATGACAAACTACTTTCAATCCAGAATCCTAGGAGCAGGGGAATCTGGGAAATGCCATTTTTAGCTTTTCCAGCCTCTCAGGTACGGGAAGGTGCACAGAAGGGGTCTGAAATGGATGCCAAGTGCCAATCCACTGCACAGCACAGAGAGGGAAATGCATGAAATGATACACATCTTATTACCGCAAAGTTCCTCTCGGGGGAGACAGTGTGATTGTTTGCTTGTTGGTTGTTTGTTTTAGGACAAAGAACTAAAGGACATTTTAGTTCCTGGGGAAAAGATAAAGCTTTTCCTAATACGAACTGCTGACAGACCTTTCTCCCGTGGAGGTGTTCCTCAGCGGATGTTGGGATATTACGGGCTGTGTCCTCAATGAAAGCTTGAGAGCAGATACGGGGGAGCATTCACGGCTAGCTTTTAAAGGACATGAATTAGGACCTCACTGGTCCCTGTATCTGTCATTAGATGGTCTAGCCCTTAGATTGGCCCGTGGATTTACAGAGGAGCCTGGGTACTCGAAGCCCGTTCTACCAGAACAGTCCATTTTTATCATAAGTCCACATAAAATTCCCTTTGGAAAAAAAAAAAAGCATTGAATTGCTTTTTTAAGTGTTTGAAAATGAGTCTTTGACCATGTCTCATCAAAATTATTTCTTACAACCAGCTTGCGGTAGGAACCAAATGATGGGCAATGTGAGGTTTGATAGTGGCTCACAAGACCAGAGCTCTGTTCAGCTGATCAAGACTGATTCAAAAGCTTTTGAGGGGCCGGAGATGGCCAATACTGATGTGGTCTTTCCAGATAGCAAAGTCTGTGTGGTTTTCTCCAACAACACCCCCAGAGCCCAGATCCAGGCTGGGACCATGACACAAAATGTGACAAAAATGTCAGGATATGAGAGGGGCTTGGAGATCCTCCAGCCCGGTACCATCACTTGACAGATGAGAAGACTGACGTCTGGAGGGAGGGAGGCACTGGTTAGCCGCAGAGCTGGGCCCTCCCTCCCCCACAAGACTCCTCCTTGTGGGTGCTCACACCTCTGGCCACCTCTTCATTTCATCAGTATCCTGCCTGCATCTGCGACTCTCTTAGAATCGAAATGCATGCCTCACAATGCTAGCAGTGTTCTCCTGCAGGCTGACGAGCACTGACGAAAGATTAGGGATTCCAAGAAAACTGCCGCAAATAAATGTCTCCATCCATCATATGAGCAGCTGTCTGAAAGGGCCTGAACCACAGACACAAAATGCCCCCTGCTGCCTTCTGCTTTTTCTTCCCCCAACAAAATGATCTACCATTCTTGCTGTCTCTCTCCTTCTTCGGCAGAACTCCTGGCCCCGGCTTCCCACAGAGGCCTGCCAAATGTGGCTACACTTTCTACCAACCCAGCAAAAACCGCTAAGGCTTGGCTTTGCAGGGAGAGGAACCCCAGCTCCTAGTGAGGCTAAGCCCAGCCATTGCTAGGATCTTTCCACCTAGGCCAAGGTCAGATCTCAGCAGAAAGCCAGGCCAGTTGGCCCAGTTTCTCAAACTGTTTGATAGCTAGAGGCCGAGTCCTGATGCAGGGTCAGGGTAGAGAGCATCTTCTGAACAAGGACAAGGAGCCCAAAGTGGTGGAGAGAGCCTGCTGGAGGAGACCCATCCAGCTTCAGCTCTCCTCACCAGTTACTGCTTACATCTGGCCAAATGAACCCAGTCACCCCAGGTGGAAGACCTTAAGGCTGATTTTCTCCCCACACCAGGCTTTCCCCAAGGGCCTTGCCAGTTTCTGCCATGGTACCACCATCTCCTTATCTCAGGCCTGAATTCAGCCAAGTGCCATTGACCTTCATGCATAATGGCTTTTCTAGCGGTCCCTTGGGCACCATCTTACCCTCACACATCCTCCTCTCTGTCCCAGAACTTACAACAGCCTCCTAAATGGCTACCCTTGGTCTCTCCAACCCTCTCTTACACACAAATGGCCACATCATTCCTCACACGACTTGACATGTGATCCTTGCTCATAAACTTGTAATATTCCCCCAAAGTAATGAGCCAGGACGTCAAGGCCTTCCATAATTAGATCTTATACCAAGCTTCCAGACTGCCTCCCCATTATAGGCATATTGCCTGAATGTACACACACACACTTCTGATTAAGCCAGAATAATGTATTTCCTGGGACTGTTCCCAGGAAATGTCCCATGGGTTCTTGCCACTGTGCCATTGTTCTCACCATTTCCCCACCTGCCATACCCTCCCCCATAACGTGTATGGCCTAATTCCCTGTCATCCTTCTGCCCCTCCCTCCTTTTTCCACCTTGGTCCCTCTTCCAGGCCCGTGGAGAGCCCTGTCTGTCCTGAATGCATACCCCATTCGTCATCGGCACCACCTGTCGGAATGTGGCCTCCCGCCAACCAGCAAGTTAGGACAAGTGTTGTTATGCCCATTTTGCAGAGTGGAACCTGTGCCTCAAGAGGTAAGAGATCTGTCCCCTCGGGTCTGCATGGCAATGGGTCATTTCAGCAGAACTAGTCCTGGTCTCCAGCCCGGCTCTCCCCAGCTACCCCTACAATGCCAGAGGCAGAGGAGCCAGGGTGCCGAGAGGAGGAGAAAGAAGGGGGGAGGTGGCACTCACGCTCCAAAGACCCTGAGGAGATGCAGGGAGTAATGGTTGGCTCCCCAGTCAGCCAGAAAAAAATAGGGCACGCTCTGCGGGAGGAGGCCTCCTGCCCAGCGCCCTCTGTGGGAGCAGCCACACCTAGGCCAGAGGTGACTCCATGTAAACGGCCCCAGTGCCCTGAGACAGACACTCGAGGGGGCAGTGTTTCTGGTTTCCTGGGAGGTAGCTCGGACTCAGGCAAAGGCCATCTTTGCCGATTTCTGGGTTATCGCGCTGACTTGGGGGAGTTCCGCACCGTTTGTCAGACCGTGTAGGAAAAGAGTAGCCAGGCCTACAGAACAGGGCGCCTTTGTCCACAGCGGACACCCTGGCCCCGAGCCCAGCTCAGCTTCAGGGGAGGATTTAGGTCAGAAGGAAAATGGGGGTGGGGGTGGCTGCAGCCTTAAAATCTGGTTTAGCCCAAGATTAGGGAGCTCTTTCCCTCTTCCCACGGTCGCACCCACGTCCCCTGAAGCAGGGAGCAGGGGAGACCTGGCCTTAACTTAGTAATACGACAGACTCTGGGGAGAAAATATTGGTAGGCCTGATTAACGCTGGGGGAAAAAAAAAAAAAAGCTGTTTGGCAAATGCCTACCGTGCTAGCAAGTCCCCAGGCTATTTTGCGGGACTGTCTCCTCTTCCAGTCAGCTCAAGTCAGAAACTGTCACCTCTTTGGAGTGTGCAGACCCATGCAGAGGTGTGACCAAAGAGAAGCTTCCAGTCAACCAGAGAGTCGGCCGCAGGGCTGGGAAGGATTTCCAAAGAAATGAGCTTCACGAGACAAAAACAAATGTCCTGAGTCCTTCAGGGTTTGAGGACTGTGTCTTTTATATTAAGTTCATTTTCCGTGGCGTTCGAGAAACTATTCAAACAGGGTTTATGAGGAGCAACCCCCTGACGACCCGCTTGTCATACTTTCCCTTCAAAGACATTTTCCTAAAAGCTCCTCTTCACAGGGATCGGCCAAAAGCCAGTTCTTATCAGCCATGAGCATTTATAGGGTCAGCAAATAGGTTTCAGGTTCTAGCGTCTTTTACAAAAAGGGGTCAACTACGCGGGCCTGGCTATGAGGGCCGCGAGGCTTTTCTGCTGGCCTCGGCCGCCATCTTCTGGACAAAAGTGGTACTGCCTCCAGGGAGAGGCCTCTTCCATGGGCGGAGGTTTCTGGAGGGCCATGGAAAAAAAAACCACCTTTAAGGGCCAAGAACGCACTAATTGATTTCACGTGCTACAGCAAAACTGCACCGAACGATATACGATGTTGTTGTTGTGTTTTAACCCTCTCCAATGTGTCTGGCCTTCCTAATCACTCAATAAACAGGTGGTTGAGCAGAAACTGTGTGTCAGATGCCTGGCTAGGTGGTGGGGAGAGACGAGTCAGTCTTTGTCCTAAAAAAAAAAAAAAAAGAAAAGAAAAGAAAAAAAGTCTTTTTTCTATGAACCTAAAATGTTGCAAGGGAAAAAAAAAGTCCAGAAACACCTGAGCGCCATTAGTAACATTTCAAGGTGATTAGTGTTCTGAGGAAGATGTACCACATGCCGCAAGAGCCCCAGAAGGAAAATCTGCTTGGGGCAGAGAGAGGAAATGGTCTCCCCAGGGAACTGAGAAAGTGACATTTGGGGGGTAGCAGCCAAAAGGGAGGGCCTAGAAGGCTCAAGAAAGTCTCACTGAGTCCCACCACTGCCCTTGTTCCCCATCGTGGTTGCTGAACCCCGTTGCTGACCCCGTTAGCAACACCTAACGGGGAACCTGGCCGGGTTTCTAGAGCCGGGGAGAGAAGCAGGGTCGTGGGATCTGGTTGAAGACGTCTTGTGGGGGCTGCAGGGCCCCTGGCTCTCAGTCGGCAGGTGTGGGACAACAGTGAGTGCTGTGACCAAGAGCGAGTAAAACGCCAGACTGGGTTTGGATCTCAATTTGACTCTTCACAGCTGTGACGTGGGCAAATCACTTAACTTCTGCGAGCCACCCTTTCTTGCCGTGCACCTAGGGGTGATGGGCCTCCCTCCGGAGGAAATGAAACGCAGGCCTTCGTAAATGGCTGGCCGAGCCGGTGTCAGCGCCCGGTGCCAAGGACCGTGCGGCTCTGTGCTCACGCGTTCCCAGAGGCTCCCCCAAACACCTCCTGGGTTTTTGTTTATGAGGTTTTCCTCCCCCACGCCCTCCCCCACGTCCCCACCCTTAATCTCCTCTCTGGAACACAGACGTCCATACAGCCAGTGCTATCCGATGTGCGTTGACACCGGGCATGCTCTGGATCTGGAACCCCTTCCAGGGTCTTGTGGGCCCGCTCTTCTGGGTGCTCTTCTTATATTTCTGCAAATGGTCAGAATTAGGAATCTGAAAAACTCCTGGCCGAAAGCCTCCCAGGGAGGCCCCGCTCGGCCACCAGGGGACAGTATTGGCCAACAGCTGCTTCACAGAGTTGACTCCCCTCCTAGGGTTGCAAAGGAGGCGACGGAGGGCGGAGGCCCGCACAAAGGTGGAGAGAGGGAAGCTCCTTCCTGGAATACATTTATTTGACGGTAACTCCCATGAAATGAAAGAAGAGGGTCAGATGAAACATTCAAGGAGGCTTTTTGTTTGGGCAACATCGACGATGTCCGGGGAGACCTTCCATCGCCGCCTCCTGCACAGTCCAGAAGGCCAGCTGCGGGCAGCTCGAAGAGCCGGCGGCCCTTCCACCTGTAGAAGGAAACAATCGCGGCAGGCGTGTGCGACGCAGGGTAGGCTGCACCTTGGAGGGGTTTCGGTCCCTTGCCAAGGTCTTGGCTTAGCTAGCTGCACCATTTGAGCCCAAACCCCAGGACCTCCATTACTAGCACAGAACATTCCCCGCCGCACTCCACTTGTCCCCTTCTCTGACTGCAAATGAATGAATCAGAAGTGGTTACTGAGAGCCTCTGTGGCCCAGGCTGGAGTCTCCACAGCCCCTTCCTGCTCTGAATGACTGAAATCCAGAATCTTGACCTTCAGGATGCTCTTCATGGGAATCTCCCTCCCATCGGCAGCTCCAGCCTGGCGAGGGCATAAGCGCACCTATATTCTGGCTCCTCTGAGGTTGCCAAAGGCGGGCTCTGCTTGAACAAACCCACGATGTGAACGGCCATTGGATGTACTTTCCTAATAGATGGGAGAAAAGCAGCTTTGTGAAATTATGCACAAAATTCCTTTAAATGGCAGACTTCCCGCACCCATCACCCTACTTCCCAAGCATTTAAAATAGAGTCACACATATAAGAGTTTACTTTACACGCAGCTGTATGGAAATTCATCAGCGGCTAATTCACCTACATCAAAAGTAGAGGGATCAAACAAGGGAAGTGGGTAGGAAGTGAGGCCTCTGGTTCTGCCGGGTGTGTAAAGACAAACAGGAGAAGGCATAGCTCCTCGGCCCTCTGGCCTGCCCATCTACGCGACACTAGCCAGAAGGAGCCACCGCCTGCCCCTTGCTGGCACCCACTGTGAGCAAGGCAGCGGCCCCGTCCCACCCAGCCTCTCACCTAGCGGGAGAGACGGGATAAACACCACATCACTTTAACACCAAGCAGCCAGAGACACAAAGTGCACAGTTTCACAGGTGGCAGTAGCCGGGATGGACCCCAGAGGTTGGAGGGGACTTTCATAGTTGGAGATCAAGGAGAGAAGGTTTTGTGGGCTAAGGACACTGCCAACAAAAAGCCCGGAGCACGGGGTCAGGAACCGGGTGCGTTACTATTTTGCGAGAACTTCTCAAAAGACAGGACATTCCCTGGGGCACTGGGGCAGGTATGTTGAAAGGGAACTGAATTCCTGGTATACTCACACTGTGCCCCTTATTAAGTTACTGGATTTGGGCTGCAAACCCAGCCTTCATTGCCCTGGTCCCGGTGCTGAAGCCAGAGCCTAGAAACGCCGCTGCGCGGAGTGACGCTTTGTCAGGAGAGGGCGCCAGAGAGACATCGCAGGAGGAAGGTAGGTCCTCCTCTTTGCTTACTCCCTCCAAGCTGCAATGCTTGGTGGGGACATCCGGTGACTCAACGCTTCCGAGAGTCTCAGGGACACCTCAGGGGCAGCTTCACAACAAGCTGAGGTCCTCTCCAGTGACTTCCTGCTAAGTTCAACACCAAACCCTAAGCAGCTGCCTGGTGAGTTTTGTTGACATCCCATTGGGTAGTTCCCCGCCTGCCACCCTTGATCTGCTTGACCTTGGCCTTAGTAAAGTTTTACATTGCTCAGTGGCTCCAGCCAGACCCTCGTCAGTGAGACCTGAACCTCAGCTTCCCAGGGGCATCGCTCCCCACTTTATTCCTTCCTGTAGTTTTTAGAGTTCTCTTTACCCCTCAGTAGGCATTCTCCTGCCACTAGTGCATAAATGATTCTTTACCGTCCGCCTTCCCTGTTGGAATTGCCATGTGGTTTCTGTGTCCTGATTAGGCTCTGACTGATAAAACATTCCCGCACGCGCCTTCACACACGTCTCCGCGTCGCCTCTGGAGGCGCCCTCCTCCACAGCTCCTTGCTCCGTCCCCAGGTGGATTCCCACCCCCCAAGACCTGTGAGCACCTCGAGGGACTTCCTCCTCTTGAACACCCCCTGTATCAACCAGGGTTCAGTCAGGAAAATGGGAGTGATTCCAAATGTTTCGAGCAGGAAGGAATTTGATACAGGGACTTTGGTGCTTAACAGGCTTCCCCTGGTCCTGTCGCTGTAGGGAGGGGACTTGACCTCTCTGAAACTCAGTTACCACCTCTAGAAAGATGGAGGTCATAATGGCATCTAACTCACGGGGTGCCTCTGAAAAATTACGTAGAAGAGTCCATGAAAGATTCTCTGTGCCCAGTACAAGCTTAGTGCTCAAGAAATGTAAGCTCTTATTGGAGTTATGACAATGACTCTCTAAATGGGCCAGCACACCTGTGCTCAAGGGTAGGAAAGCCACGACACTGGCTCTGGGGCAGCCAGGAAGGGAAGAAGACATTTCAGCAGTGAGACTTCCTTCCCAGACTGAAGTAAAGTCTATCGCAGACTGGGGAGGGAGTCAGAGAAGGATGGGTGATGTGTAGGATGACGACAACCCAGCGGCTCCAGGATCCCTACCTGTTCTCAATTACGACGAGTTGTAGACCCAAAACGTCCTTCACCTACACTGAGCAAAGCTTTCTCATCCAGGTTCATTTTAAGAATTTTAATTGAAAATGTACAGGCACACAATTTTTTTCAAAACATCACAGTACAAAACGCTATGCAGTTCAGAATGTCTCCCTCCCACTCCAAAGTCCCAATCCCTCAGCTCTCCCAGCGCAGAGACAGCCACCATGAACCAATTTATTGTGTGTTTTTCCAGGCATATTGTAGGCATACACAAGTATAATGTGTTTTCATCTTTTAATACATCTGGGAGCCCTGTTTTTGCTTTTCCACTGAGTAATATATCTCAGAGAGCATTCCATATTTGCACTGATGCCTCCCCCCTTAATCATTTTTTTCTCAAGTCTTACTCTTTTTAAATATGTATAGTATTCTTTTTTGAGATTTTATTTATTTTTTGGAGAGAGAGAGAGCATGACTGCAGGGGAGAAGCAGGGAGCCCGATGTGGGGCTTGATCCCACGACCCCGGGATTTTGACCTGAGCCAAAGGCAGATGCTTAACTGAGCCACGCAGGCACCCCCAAACGTGCATAGTATTCTTGCCATAGGTATAGCACTAATTATTTAAGCAGAGCTCTTCTGGTAGAAATTTAACATTTTCCCAGTCTTTTCCTATCATAAACAATGTCATCATAAATATCTATTGTACATACTGACTTCTTTATTTTCACGACAAAAAAAAATAATCTCACCTCTTAGAGCTGGAGCCCCAACAACTGTCCCTATGACCTAATATAAAAACGCCGGGGAAGGAGACGGGAAACCTGCATTCCAGTCCTGTCGCAGCCAATAATGTCCTTTGCACTCAGACACCAATCTCTTCCCCTCCCTGTGTAACTCAGGTTCCTTGCTTGTCAGGCAATAATTGTACCTGCTTTAAAATGGCCTCACCAGGGCATTCTGAGAATCAAATGAGACAACGGACGTGAAAACTTGTGAGTGCTGTGCTAATATCCGAGTCTCTCATCTGGTTATCGGCCAGACCTCGAATTGATTTGTTGCTCTGTGAAAGCGCCCATAAATTACATGGTGCCTGCCGCACCCAGTACCCCTTCTAAAGGAAGCCGCTGCCCCGCTCCCCCGCCCCACAGCTCCTGCTTGAGGACAACCCCAGGCTGCCTTGTCCCTCCCTGCCTTCCCTCACCTTCCACTTCTCCACCTCGGGGCTGAACCTGGCTGAGCGTGCTGGGAGCGCCATAGACTTCCCAGTGGCTAGAATGAGGAGTTCTGCCCAAAGAGAGACAAACCGAGTCATTCTGACCCTCGCCTTTGGAAAAGTCTACCGGGAAGTCACAAGTGACTAAGATAGGACAAGCATAGGACAGGAGACGAGGATGGAGGCCACGCAGCCAGGGTCCCGACGGGCCATTCTAAGCTGCAGTTACCAGGAAGCTGAAATTGAGAGGAAGGGAAAACCCCAAATACACCAAAGCTATGACGTAGGGAAAAAGTGGCGGATGCTGGAGAAGTGAAAGGACACAGACGCAGAACCACCAGCACCTGCACGTTACAGCAGGGACGGAGCAGGGACAGCTCCACAGCTCAGCGGCTGAGCCCAGCATGGAACGGCCCTGGGGAGGCCTAGGCCTCCAAGTCCCTGTTGGGCTCCCATGTGGTCCCATCTCCTCTGTTCCCTCATGTGGCTTTACTATAACCTGCCTTTGCCTTTACTATAACCAGAGGAGAGACCCTCTTCATGCTGCCAGGAGTTCCAAACCAACCCAAGGCTCATGAGACCCACGTCCCTAGCTTCCTGCAGAGCTCCCTAAAGGGTGTGTGTGTGTGTGTGTGTGTGTGTGTGAGGATCTTACCCTGGGGCAGGAGAAATGAGAGTCCTAGACTCCATTTTGCTTTGGAAAAGCATATGCAGCTCTGCTAAGTGAATGAAGGCAGTTTCGTGGAGGTCAGCCTCCTGAGAAAAGGTCAGGGTGGAGAGGGGCCAAGAGCAGAAGTGGAGAGGAAAATGGCTAAGAACGAGCAGTTGAGATGACGCTCATGCAAATGCTTCCCTCTCACCCAAATCCCACCCACCCTCCACGCTACCTCTTTCACCAAACCCTTCCCAGCTGCTTCAGCCATCTCGACACGGGTCTTCCTAACTACAGTGACTGACTACATTGCCTTATGGGTCCCAATACTTCATCATCCTGCCCTGTAGCCATTCCATTCACCCTACGGCTTTCTGGTTCTTTCCACTAAAAAAGCAGAACACATTTCTCCCCTTCCTTTGACTTTGCGTTTGGCTCTATGGTCACCTTATATTATTGGCCAAAGCCAATAGTATAAGACGGAAGTGATGGTGTACCAATTCCAAGGACTCTTGTGCTTTTTCCGTTGCCATGAAGAGAGCGTGCCTGGGTTAACCCACTGTTCCCAAGAAGAGGATGAGCCACATGTGGAACGAAGTTGCTTTGGACAACCCTCCTAGTTGAGCCCAGCCTAGATCAGCCAACTCTCAGATGCCTGAACTAAATAAATGTTAATTTTTTGTACCACTGACATTCTATGGTTGGTTGACAGATAACTGATACAACCACCCAGAGCACATATTATGCTTTTTAGTACTTTGTGATTTTTTAATGACAGTGCATTATTTGGTCATACATCATTGTTTCTTTGGGTAGGTCCCTCCTAGTTAACATCAGACTTAGCAATAAATAAATAAATAAATACAGGATCTCCAGTTAAATTTGAATTTCTGGAAAACAAGGAATTTTTTTTTTTTACTATAACTGCATCCCATGCAATTTTTTAGAACACATTTATACAAAAAAATTATCTACTTGGCATTCAAATTTAACTGGGCATCCTGCTAGGATCTAGCAATCCTACTTCCAGTGCTTGAGGCTGTCTCAGCATCTTACCCAGTAACTATGAGCCAGTTCCCCTGGTCATCATCATAATGCTGGGAGACAGAAGCCATGGTTGTCAAATTGTAAGATTTGTAAGATGGTAGATTGTAAGCACTTTCTCTTCTCCAGTGACAGACCCACCCCTTACGATGATGGTGACGATGGTGATGATTTACTTAGCCTCTGTCTAGGCAGGTAGCGGGCAAATACACTACCTGGTTTTCATATCCAGGCTACATAGTGCAGCCAAATGGTAAATCTCACCCCCATGTATCAATGAGGACACTGAGCCCCAGGCAGGTAAAATCACTTTCCCTTGGCCACACAGCCAGTGAGCGTAGTAAAGCTAAAATTCACATGCAGCCCTCTCTCTTTCCAGAATGCAATTTTGTCTCCAACTCCTGAAAAGGTATTCTGTCATTTTCATGAAAGTGAAGATGGCAACATATATACCCCAGCCTCCCAGTTTCTGTGTTGGTCCCTCTCAGACCATTCTGTGAATAAGGGGAGTTGTATTAGCGTGCAAGGGTTTCCACCACAAAGTACACAGCACCACAGAATGGGGGTCTTAAACAACAGAAATGTGTCTTCTCACAGTTCTGGAGGCTGGATGTCTAACATCGAGGTGTTGGGGGGTTGTTCCTTCTAAAGGTGCTGAGGGAAGGGTCCGTTCCAGCCCTGCCATGGTAATTTTGTCTCAATCTGACTGGGCTCAGGGGGCGCCCAAATTCTTTCTCGGTGTGTGTGTGAGGGTGTTTCTGGAGAGATGAGCATTTGAATTGGTGGGCTGAGTAAAGCAGGTGGCCCCACCCATTGTGGATGGGCATATCTAGTCCTTTGAGGGCCTGAATAGAATAAAACCATGGGAGGGGGGCGCCTGGGGGGCTCAGTCCGTTAAGCATCAGACTCTTGATTTCAGCTCAGGTCATGATCTCAGGGTCCTGGCATGGAGCCCCCCATTGGGTTCTGCACTCAGCGGGGAGTCTGCTTGAGGATTCTCTCTCCCTCTGCCCCCCCCACACCACCCCCCGGGCCCTCCTCCACCGTTTGCTCTATCCCGAATAAATAAATCTTTTTAAAAATTTTTAAATAGGGCACCTGAGTGGTTCAGCCAATTGAGCATCCGATTCTTGATTTCAGCTCAGGTCATGATCTCGCAGTCACGGGATCGAGCCTGAGTCGGGCTCAGCACTCAGTGTGGAGTCTGCTTCAGATTCTTTCTCCTTCTCCTCTCCTTCCCCCTCTGCCCCTTTCACTCCCACTTGGTTCTCTCTGCCTAACTGCTTGAGCTGAGCTATCAGTCTTCTCCTGGCCATGGACTGGGACTTACACCTGCCGCTCTCCTCCTTATTAAACCTTTGGATTAGGACTGGAATTTACACTATGAGCTTTCCTGGGGCTCCCACTCACAGACAGCAGATCATGCCATTCCTGCTCAGCCTCTACAATCACAGGAGCCAATTCCTTATAATGAATCATATATAAAAATATATATTTATTTATTGTTTCAATATATATTCAAATGTTTGTATTTTTAAAATATTTATAAATATTTAAATATATTTATATTTCAAATATATTCAGTATATGTTCAAATATATATTCAAAACTATATATATATAGTTTCTCTGGAGAACAGTGATACATACATGCCTCTCTCCTTGTAGATGGTCGTCTTCCCCCTTACATTCAGTCCATCTTCCTTCTGTGGAGGTCCGTGCCTAAATTTCCTCTTCTTACAAGCACATCAATCATACTGGGTTAGAACCTATCCTAATGACCTCATTTTAACTGAATCACTTCTAGAAAGGCCCTCGCTCTAAATAAGGTGACATTCTAAGGCACTGGGGATTAGGGCTTCAACATATGAATTTGTGGGGGGAGACGCAATTTAGCCTCTAACAGGGTTTGTGGAGCTAACTGAACTAATCTCGATGCAGTCTGCCTTTAAAAGAGGGACCCAAGGGAGATTTCAGATACCGGAACTCTGGATTTCAAGTGGTGGAATTCTAGTGTCTAAAGGAGTCCCTACGGTGGCAAAGGTCCATTGTGCAGTTCCTAATAATGGGCCTCAAAGGTGTGTCACAGCCTCCACCAAAGGGGCCCTAGCAACTAGTAGAATGTGGGTTATTATGAGGACAGGGGATTGTGATGGTGGCCCGACTGTGGAATCTGGTGAAATCAAATGTAAGTACCTTCAAAGATGTCCTTTGGCCCCAATTGGCAGCATTGTGGTTTTCTGGATGGCAGCAGAGGACAGAGAAATGATGGAAGCCCGGGGAGCAGGAGAAAGCTGCCCAACCTTCCCCAAGGCGGTGCCTGATGACCCCATGTCTGAAGGGAAATCAAGGGCTTCTTTGGTAAGGGAGGGGGATACCTCGTTTCACTGCCCCCATCTGTCCCTACGTGGGGAGGAGGGTGTCATGGAGACACGTGATAGGAGCTGAGTGCTGGGAGATCCCAGAGAGCTACTAAGAAGACCAAGTCACATGTACCCCGTCCCCACAACTGGCCCCCAGCTATCACCAGGGACCAGGTAGCCCTTAATAAGATTGTGAAGTCATCTTCAGAAGAGGCTGGCTTTGGTCACCCCTACCTACCTCCCCATTCAGCGCCCTGTCCTCCCTCTGTGAATACGACCTGGCTCCCCCATAGCCCTTGTGTTGGTCCCCTACACTGGGTTTCTGACTATCTCAAAGTTAGACAGAGTGGGGGTGGGAAATTTACCAGGAAGGCAGACTTCTGCCTCAACTCTTCAAGCCTCCCCTTGCAACTTGAGGGCACCCTTCCCTCATGTCAGGGTGCCTTCCCCTTCCCTGTGGCGCTCAGGGCCTGCTAACTCCGGGTGAGTGTACCTCTGGCTAGAACTCAGCCTCGATCCTTACAGGTCACAGCCCTCTTTCACACGACTGTCCAGTCCGTGGTGGCCGGCAGGCTGCGGAGGTGCCCAGGGTGGGGCAGGGGCAGCCCCAGGCGCACTCCTCAATGTCCCCTGAATCTCCCCTTCACTGCTCCAGGAGGCAGAGTCCCCGAAGCCAGACTCTTCCCACGACCACCTGGAGGGGATGGAGGCTTGCGAGGACGGAGGCTGCCCAGGGCCACCCAAGTCAGGGTCCTCCAAGGCTGGCTCCACCACCAAGGGCCAGGCGGGCGACGGGCCTGAACTCGGGGAGCTGCCCCCCGCTCCGGCCGCCCCGGAGACCCCGGGGACCGAGCGCAACACCGAGATGGAGCTGGAGAAGGTGCGCATGGAGTTCGAGCTCACGCGGCTCAAGTACGTGCACGAGGAGAACGAGCGCCAGCGGCAGCACGAGGAGGTGATGGAGCAGCTGCGGCAGCAGGTGACGCCCCGCCTGGTAGGTGACCGAAAAGTAGGGGGCGCTGGCGAGAGGCCCGCAGGCCCCGTCCAGGGGGCTGAAGGAACCCCTCCCTGCCTGCAGGAGGAGCCCACTGAGCTGCTTTCGGCCTGCATCCCGCCCTGATCTAGCTTGCTAGATCAGCTCTTTTTTTTTTTTTTTTAGATTATTTATTTATTTATTTATTTGAGAGAGAGGCAGTGAGAGAGCATGAGCGAGGAGAAGGTCAGAGGGAGAAGCAGACTCCCCGCGGAGCTGGGAGCCTGATGCGGGACTCGATTCCGGGTCTCCGGGCTCATGACCTGAGCCGAAGGCAGTCGTCCAACCAACTGAGCCACCCAGGCGTCCCTAGATCAACTCTTGAAGGAGAGCTGACCCTGGGAGGGGCCCCGGAACCCTCGTCCACCCGCCTGCCCACAGTTTTCCTTGGGCGGGGGATGTCTTCACCGCTTCCTCTGCGACTGGCTTTCCAGCATTCTCTAGTTCTCTCTGCATCTCCTTTAAGAGATGGAAGACGGACAGCGGTCCGCCCAGGGATTTGGATAAAACCATCACCTCCCGGTGTCTGAGCCGCATTTGTTCCGTGGGATTGCTCTGCCTTGTTGCCAACTAAAACGGAGGCATCTCCAGCCAGGAGTGGACCACTCTCTCCTAATGTGTGTTAAATGAGGGGATAAGAAAGCCTACTTTCGCTCACATGGGATGGGAAGGGCTTATTAGCACTGTGAGCCCAGGGCCACTCTAAGTCCTAAATAGCCAAAAGATGCCATTGTTGAAAGCATGTTGCCTGGGCTTTAAAATCAGCCCTGGGTTAAAATTCTGGCTGTACTGTACTGTATGCATGATATTGCACAAGAGATGAATCCTCCTTGAGCCTAGATTTGCACATCTAGAAAGTAGTCCCCACCTCATAGGGTCCCAGTGAGGAGTGAAGGAAACCATACATGCGAGGCACTTTGCGCTGAGCCTGGCACATTAGGTAAGCACTCAATAAATGTTAGCTATTACCATTTTCATGTACTCATGCAATTCACTTTTTGACCCAAATGCAACAACTTACATTCATCACTTTTCAATTTTATTGGGATGTAATGTATTAGCTATGCTTCCCAGCTCTGAGTCATCCTCACTTCTGAGAAACTTGCCTTCTGTCTTTATCCAAGTCATTGCTATAATTGTTGAGGAGCATATGACCTAAAGTAAGTACCACTAAAAGATCTCCCTACAGGTTAGCAATGTTCCATTAATCAGCACCCTTGGGTTACATTTTATCCAGCTCACATTTCTCTACCTTGTCCAAAAAACTATCTTGAGACGCACTGGCAGATGGTTTCCCAGAATTAAGATATTACACTACCTATACCATTTCCCTAATTGGTCTTTTTTTTTTTTTTTAAAGAAAAGGAGATTGGTTTTTGCATGATTTGTTTTCAATGAACACATGCTGGGTTTTAACAATTGTTTTTTTCTTGCGCACACAATACCTGCTTAATTATACACTGAATGGTTTTGCTGAGCCAAGTCAAGCTTACTGAACTGGGATTTCCAGAATTCATCCGTTTTCCCCCTCCTTTTAAAAATCTAGGAAATATTTGTTTGTCTCTAAGATTCTGGCACATTTCCTGAGATTTTTTTTTTTTTCCTCACTAGTAAGTTCCATTTCCAAGCTTGGGGTTTTGTTCTCAGTATTGTGGGGCAAAATGTGTCAGGAGTCGGAGCCTGAAACTACTTAAAGCACCTGAGGTTAAGATACTGTGCCTTTGCTTTCTGCCTCCTTCTAACCATATTTGTTTTCCCTTTTTTAGTTTGAAAATCTTACTCTTGCTGGATGAGCTGGAAACCCTTGGTGTATAGTCTTATCTGCTGTCTGTCTTCTGCTCAAAAGATAGACCACTGAAAATGTTGTGCAAAGTCTAAAAGATCACACAAATGCGTGTTTGGTTGTCAAAATCATAATTCTCACCCATGGGCATTTCAGGCTGAAAATGCATGCTGGCTGCTTTTGGGGGCAGAAGCCCATGGACCCGGAGCCGCAGTGGGTGGGCAGACCACCCACGCAGCATCCCCTCCTGCTAGAATCCTGGGTTTCTTCCTCTGGTCTTCAACTTACCTTGCTATTCACTTTAGAAATGGCATCACCGGAGTCATTTTCTGCCCTCTCGGGTTTATTGATTTGCCCTCACATTTTCTATAATTGTCCAAACAATGGTGTGTCCACAACCCTGGTCTTTGATAATCGTTTACAAAGCTGTTTAATGTTTTGTGCATTTACTGGCAGGTGATGTTTAAGCCCCCTCCCCACTTTCTCTTTTTCTAAATGAATGGGTGGGTAGATTTCATTGTCCTGGAAACTATACCTCTGTGAGTATGTTTCTCGCGAGGTTAGGGTAAACCCGGTCCCAGCCATCTGCCTGCTTACAAAAGGCATGGCATGATTTTAAAAGATATTTTAGAGAATAAACCATGGGTGATGCCTTCTTAACTACAGATCAAAATAGTTTTGTCAGCTTTCGCTATACTTATATGTTGATGCTTTCTACAGTTAAAATGCGGGCTTGTTGGACCTCAGTTACATAGATTTCAGAAATGAGCAATACGCAGGCAGAATCAGCCAGACAACTCAAGCTGCTTTCCCCAGGCTCGATACTGTGGAATATCGGAAGTCCTATCACCTGTCTCTGACCACCGGTCCACCAGGGAGACACAGCCTCAGGCCAATAGGCCACAGACTAACCCCTGAGACATGTGCCAGGACGAGAAGAGTCAGAAACAGGCACTTTTGCCCTCTCATTGAGCCCCTGTGCAGAGAACAAGGCTGAGTGTCAGGGCAAGCCATCCAGAGAACATTCCCGAGACCAGGTATGCAGATCTGGGGATCTCAGAGTCAGAGACAGTCTGCCACGCGTGTGACTGGAGGCAGCAGAGAACTCAGAGAAAGGACGTTGTCGCCTGGTGCCTGACTCAGGAGGGATGAGGGCAGACTGAAGAAGTGAAGACCTAGGAGGTCCCTCTACGTGCCCGTGACCTTGCTAGGAATGCTTCCGTGCTTGGCCCACTCTTCCTCCTCTAGTCTGTGAGGGGGACATGGTGACCCCCCCCCCCAGGTGAGGAAGACGGCCCGCCCGAGGTCATATTCCGGAAGGGACGGGAGCAGGACTGACACCAGACCTGCCTGGTTGCCAAGCAGCGTGGTTTGGCCAGCGGCACTCTCTTCTCTCCCCCACAGTTCTCGGGAGGCCTCCAGGACCTCCTGCTCCCCCAGAACCAGTTTGCCATGTTCCTGTACTGCTTCATCTTTATACACATAATCTATGTCACCAAGGAGATGATCTTCTTTCTCTTCTCCAAGCACTACCTGTTCTGCATTGCGGCCATTTTGCTCTGTTTGATTAAAACTTTATGGTCCTACTTCGAGGTGCTTTTGCTCCCTCCATCACTGGGAACCCCCATGCTCGTGGGTTACTAGGACATGATCCAAGTTAGTCCCTGGCCTCCCTCCCTCCTCCTTCCCTCACACAAGCCTCCCTCCAGTCAGAGCTTGCTGTTAGGAAAGGCTCTGCTGTCAACCATTTACACTTTAGTGTGAAGAGACGTGTTTAGGCCTTATACAAAGCCTAAATTCTCAGTGTGGATGAAGACGATTTGGGCCCTGAGGGGAGGATCTCAGAAGTGACCAATCTAGGGAAGCATCTAGAGGGAGGAGGAGCTTGGGGTTTCTAGAATCACAGAAGTCATACTATGACCAGGTTGGCTTGGGATCTACCACATCTCCTCACTTGTACAGATCTTCTCTGAAGTGTGGGGTGCTGTGGTAGGCTTGGGGGTAAGCCCCCCAAAGAAGTGCATGTCCCAAAAGCCCAGAACTTGTGAATATGTTACCTTGCATAGCAAAAGAGACTTGGAGAGGTGCTTAAGTTAAAGACCTTACAGGGGAGATGAGCCTGGATTGTTCTACAGGCCCAGTGGTCATCACAAGGCTTTTCACAAGAGGGAGGCAGGAGTCAGAGAAGGAAGGGGATGTGGCCACGGAAGCAGAAGCTGGGATGAGCCAAGTAGTAGAGCAGGTAGCCTATGGGAAGGCATAGAAATGAATGTTCTCCTAGAGCCTCCAGAAAGAATGTAGCTCCGGCTAAGCCATTTTAGACATGTGACCACCAGAACTGTAAGAGAATAAATCTGAGCTGCTTTAAGCCACTAAGCGTGTAGTACTGTGTTACGGGAGTAACCGGAGACTCATGCAGGAGCCAAGCCTCCCCAGGCTCTTCCCAGCTCTGCAAACACGTCAGGATAGCAGCACCAGGCCATGGACAAGAGTCCACTTAGCACTGGGCCTGAGCAGCTGGGAGCCTGCCCTCAAGACCGTTCAAAGAGAGCTGCTGAAGCTCCAGGGAGCCCAGGAAAGGCCTTTCAGAGTCTGATGGGCAAAGGTTATCCCTACCATGGAGCAGAGCACACCTGCTCCCAGGGGGTTTGGGGAAGGATGGCTCAAACGCCTGACTGGGACCAGAGCAAGATGTCAGGGTTGCATTAATGGAAATTAGGAAGGGGGAAAAAAAAAAAAGCAAAAACGGGCCACACAGTCCAACACTCAAATCCCAAATGCATGCACATACGTGCACACACATACACACACACAAACACACACACACACACACACACACACATAGACCCACAGCTAATCAGTTGTCCACAGCAGAGATGGACACAACCCCCAGCCCCAAAGCAATGAAAAGGAACAGACTTTGAACACCAGAGGGTTCAGAGCAGGCACAAAATGAAGTGTCTGATAGGTATGTAACGAGGAGCTCAACTCCCCCATCGCCGATGTCCCGACCCCTCCTCTCTCACACACCCCCCTGCTAGCAGGTCCTCAGCCGCTCTGACCCCGCCCCTCCAGGAAGGAGGACTGGAACCTGCCGCCTGCCCAGGAGGCCCTGGGGATAAGGCAGCAAACAGAATGAGGGTGGAGGCAGTAGTGTAATCAGTCAAGTCTGTAATGACTCCTCCTTTTCTGGGCCACAGAGGTGGGCCTTAAGAGGGACGAAAGAATAAGCTTCTGTCTCATTGGGCTCTGCAAGGGAGACTCTGTGAAAACACATGAAAAGAAGATGGGTCTGAGATTCAGGTCAGTACACACTAACGTGCCATGGAAGTCATGGTGACTTCTCATTTTCCACCCAATTCAACACGTCTACCCCCATTTATAGCTGCACGTGACCGATATTTACCTGAAAGCAACAAACTGTCATTTCTCATGAAACTTTGAATGATAGTTTTTGTTACGGGTCATTTCTCATAGTCGTATTTGACCCAGGATCCTGGGGTGGGATTGAGATAAGAGGAGGAGGAAATTAGGATATTGAAAAGATTAAGGCCCCGGGATTTGACTTGTTATAGCAGATGGATTCGGGAGTTTGTAAAAAATACCACGTGCTATAAAACCATTTAGTTCATTGCCCTGTTGAACTGGACTAAGATCTGTGCATTTTCCTTATAAATCTTCAAAGAAAGACTTAACTCCCTTGAACAGTTAAGCAGCATCACATCTTTAACAGTGGGCATGAAATCTCCCTCCTAGTTCTCCTCCTGTGACCAAAGACTGACGCCAGTAGCCTAAGGTATGCCCTCTGGGAAAATGAGGACAGTTCATGGTCACTCCCCAAACCTGGCAGAATTCTCCTGGTTCAAATTCAGAGCAGAAAATCAGAAAGGAGAGAGACTACGGTGGGGAGAATTGCACAGGAAAGGAAGAAGGCACAGCCGAGGATTACCAAGCAGATAAGTCAACATCTAGCTTCTTGAACACCTTCAACGTGCCAGGTACTTTGCTAAATATTTATGGAGACAACCTTCGCCGAAATCCTAGGAGGAAGACATGCATATGATCTCCAGGTCACAGATGAGGTTACCGAAGCTCAGAGAGGTTAAATGACTTACCCAAGACCATCTTGGGTCTTAAGTCTGACTCCCAAACACACAACCTTGCTACACAACCATGCTCCCAAGATCCTGCCTTGAAGGATTTCGCAGCCTTGCTGGCAGGATGAGGTTAACATATATGAAAATGTGAAGACACTGTCAGCATACAGACCTCAGTGATGAAGGAAATCAAAGAAGGAGAGGTCCCTGGAGCCCGCCCAGGGTGAGAGGAAGACTTTTCAAAAGAGCAACTCACAAGAGCAGGTAAGCCTGGGACAAGTGGGAAGAAGGAGAGGAAACTTCACACAAACTTAAGATCAGGGTGGGAGTGTGTACAGAGGATGGAGGAAAACAAGAAGGATCGTCCCTGCTCCAATAAATGGTGTAAAGGGTAATGTGCCTGGAAAATTGATATGGGAACAAATTTTATAGTCTTGAATGTTGGTCTGAGGAATATGAAATCAATTCCTTGGGAAATGGAATCCGAAGATCACAGAGTGAATAACTCCCTCCCAAAAAAGGGAAAAAATACCTCCTTTATGGTAACCTTGTTCTTGCCTTGACCTCCTCTTTCCATTTTCAATCTGGGAACATTCTAAGGTCCTGAGTGTGAGGATTGCATTCAGTGATAAAAGAAACCCAACCTTAGTGGCTTAACCAGATAGAGGCTTATGCTTCTCACATACTAAGAAGACCCAATTAAGGCAGTCCGTGACTGGTGAAACAGCTCTAGGAAATCAGAGAAGACCCAGGCTGCTTTTTGCTCCACCTTCTTAGCACTCAGCTTTTATTCTCCTCACACACGGCCTTCAGCCTCATGGTCTTAAAATGGCTGCTGTAGCTCCAAGTATCAAATCCACAACTCCAGGTCAGAAAAGAGAGGGAAAAGAAGGGGCTACTTTTGAAAGCTTTCTAGGGGCGCCTGGGTGGCTCAGTGGGTTAAAGCCTCTGCTTTCGGCTCAGGTCGTGATCCCAGGGTCCTGGGATGGAGCCCTGCATCCAGCTTTCTGCTCAGCGGGGAGCCTGCTTCCCCCTCTCTCTCTGCCTGCCTCTCTGCCAACTTGTGATATGTCTGTTCAATAAATAAATCTAAAAAAAAAAAAATCTTAAAGAAAAACAAAATAAAAGCGTTCTAGAAACATCTCATTGGTCAGATTGGGTCAGGGAGGGGGTCTGCTCCTAGCTGCAGGGCATCTGAGGTGGTAGGTTTTTCACCTGGGTGCTGTTGCAGCCTTGAACAAAATTAGGATTCTGACAGTGTGGGGACAGGGAGGTATGGATATTGAATAAGCAAATAACTATGTCTACCATGGGTAGACTTAGACCTAGCTTGCATTCCCCCAGCCCTGAGCCAGTCTTGGTGGGGGTAAGACACGGGGTGGGGCACGGGTGTAGCCAATCCAGGCCTGGCCCACTATGGCACTACTGCCCTTAGACTTCATTTACCACAGCAGGAAGGCCATGGTTTTTTTTGGACACGTGGCTGGAACAGCTCTGCCTTCCTCCTGACCTCTGCCTGAGGCCCCAGGATCTTACACATCTGGACAGCAGCCCAGCCTGGGACCTGGGGACTAGAAGGGTATGCCCCTCTGTGCCCAGTGCCCTCAGCAAAGCTGCAAGGGGCAAGTTTGCTCCTAGAGTCCCTCCCCATCCTGAGTCCCAGAGTCCACAGAAGGGAGCCCAGTGCCCCACCCCCCCCCAACCCCCATCTCTCTGTCAGCCCATGCACCAAGTTGCTAAGGATTGAGGGTGTAACCTGTTACACAGATCCATTCAGATTTTTAGGCCCAACAAGCAATACTAGCAGTAAAGTTTCAGGCAGGCTTTGGGAGGAAAAGATGGAAGGATCTTTCTTTCTTGCTCCCCAGATGGAATCACGCAGGTTGTAACCCCAAGCCTGAGGATACTACTAGAGTCCTAGGGACTGCTGGGATCTGCAGGTGGGAAGAGGGGACAGGCTTGGTTCCAAAGGTCACTTCCCAGCCTTGTCTGTTTCTAATCCTACTTTAGCAGGTGGCTGCCAGCAAATTGGTTAAGGTTTCCAGGCTTCATTTGGATGACCTGTAAATTATCTAAACTCTAACTCAGTGGGGGGTAAAAAAAGGGACAAAAGCCTAGGGACTGACTTCAGAAATTCTAATTTAATTGATTTGATCTGTGGTTCTGTAGCTTGAAAAGTCCCTGAGCTGATTGCAAAGGGCAGCTGCATGCATTACAAAACCTAAATCCTTGCTACTAATGATCCAGCCTGGGGATCATCTTAGAAATGGCCATCCCAGGCCCTGCCAGCCCCCACCCACTGTTACAATGTGACAATATTCCCAATGACTCTTATGAGAAGCACTACTCTGGGGGATGGGTTTCAATTCAACCTGTCGTCTATGGTGAAGTTACTGCTCTTGGCCTGGGGGATGTTCCAGCGGGGGGTGTGGAGGCCAGATGGGAAGGAGAGAGAGGACAACTGAGTCTGGAGCCCCTAGAAGGTTCTAGGAGCCTCCCCCACCATCTGGCATAGCCCAGGTGGCCCGGCTGCCCCTCCTCCCTCTGTGCCTTCAAGAGCCCATGCTCTGGGCTTCTGAGGAACCAAATGATTTCTCCGGGCACACAGGGATTTACCAGAAACTTCCAGAATGCTCCCAGGCCTGTCTCTGCCTCTGTCCCTTTTTTGATCTAGCTCCTGTGTGTGTAGCTTGAGAGAATCTTGCTAATATGCATTCATTCATTATTTAAAGGTTGCCACTGTTCCTTCAGGAAGGTTAAGCATGATTAAAAGATGGGATTTTTCCATAGGGCACAGCAGAAAAGCTAGGGCTCCCGCATTTTAAGCTGTTTTGGCCAAGCCTCATTGCATAATTTAAAGTCTGTGACTTATTTGGATTTAATTAGCCAAAGGAGCTGCAGCTGAGGTTCACTAGTCAGTATTTATTAAGCACCCTCAAAGGGTTTGGGAGCTCTTTGGAGCAAAAAGCAGGATCGGCTTTGGACTTGTGCACTTCCCACACTGAAGCGAGGCGGGGTTATGGATCCTGGCAGCAGGTAGCATTTTTGTTCCTCAAGGAGAACAAAGGGGTGGCCTCAAGGGGCCTTCGATCACAGGATGACAGATGCCTTCACCTCAGCCCTGAGTCGGTGGGGTGAGCCCCCTCACAGGGCTGTAGTGACAGGTAAGAAAATGCAGAGCCGGGGCGCCTGGGTGGCTCAGTGATCCCAGGGTCCTGGGATTGAGCCCTGCGTTAGGCTCCTGCTCAGCAGGGAGCCTTCTCCCCTGCCCCCCCCCGCCTGCCTCTCTGCCTACTTGTGATCTCTGTCTGTCAAATAAATAAAATCTTAAAAAAAAAAAAAAAGTATATGACATCTCTGAACCTTAACTTTTTTATCTATAAAAAGGGAGTAATAAAAAAGAAAATGCAGAGCCATTCAAGTGAGAGGCCCTAGTAAACCCACCTAACCTGAAGAGCCACGGGAAGTGGAGGGGACAGGCTCCCAATTTGTGGAGCCCAGGGCAAAAGGACAATGCCAGGTCCTGTGTTCATAACCTATTAAGAATTTCAAGGCTGTGACAGCAGAGCTGAAACTAAATGTGTCCTCCACCCCCACGATGGCCGGGGTTCCCCTGAGCACAGCCGGTGCCCCAGCTGGAGCTGGAGGGAGATGGAGAAGACCCTTGGGGTATAGGGTTTTGTGATGCCTGCCTCTCAATCCCAGCCGGAGAGAGAACATGTCCCCAGCTACCCTAGCAGCCAGAGAGAGGGCAGTGGGCTCTGTGCCCTTTGAAAAGGTGTGGGGACCCCTAGAGCAGACCGAGGGGTGGAGGAGCCTGTGTCTGGTGATCTGTGGGGAGGACAGGCCTTCTCCGGGCCAAGGGCACCCATGCCCACCTGCCCGCTCTAGAAGCGGAGTCTGAGCAGCGGGCAGCTCCAGGCCCTCAGGCCCTGCTCCAGGCTTGCAGCTGCCAATCACAGGGATTAGAAACCTCAGGCTTTCCAACTCTAACTCTAGGGCTTACTCCCTCCAGCTTCCACCCCCAGCCCCATTCAGCTGATCATTTTTCTCTGGGCTAGAAAAACCCCAAAGTAAGAGAATAAAGTTACACTTTTTACCTCTCCGAGCCTCTCTTGTATCAACTGACAGTCACTTTCCCTCAAGCTTCTCATCAAAGGAGCCTTTGTAGGGTCCTGGGGCAGAGAGCCGGCCTTGGAAGACGGCCACCAGGAAGCCTTCCAGAAAGTGCTGAGTAAGGCAACCCTGGATTTGCCAGGGGGCGGGGCAGGGGGGGGGGTGGTTTGCTGGGAGCGGGTGTTTCAGAAGCTGTTCTCCAGCCCAGGAAGGGCCGGCCGGGACCTCCCAAACATGGAGCTGCTCTTCTCTCCACGGTACCCTGCCCAAGATGCGGGCGCTGGCTGTTACTGTGGCTGCTGGAAACGCACCAGTGCTTAACAAATAATGAACAAGCCAATAAAGGAAGGATGCAGTGGGCATTCTGCGAAGGCTTCCGGGGGAGGGGTGCAGGCTCACTCAGTACCCCCTGGGGATTCTGCCCTGTCCAGGGCGCTTTGTGTCATCACATTTTAGCCCCTCCTCAGGGGAGCCCTGTGACTATCTCCACTTGGCATCTGGGAAAAGCCACTCAGAGAGGTTCAGGAGTTGCCTGAGCTAACTTAGCCTGAAGGTGGCAGAGACCACGTGTGGCAAGGAGAAGGAGCCAAAAGTTGTTTATAAGAAAAACCCAAATGTATGTCTCATGGGCTTGGGTTTGCGGGTGAAGATTCAGAGCCACCTGGATAACACACATGAAGAGTGCTGTGACTGTATTTTAAACGGTAAGGTGTGGACCCACTGGGTCTCTTCAACTGTGTCTACCGAGGGATAGCAGCCTCAAAGGTATGGGCTTAAAAAGCTACCTCTGAATTCTACCCAGGCTCTCATTTCCTCCCACCAAAGGCTGTGGAGGAAAATGTCTCTGCCCAACCCAACTTCTACTGGGTCCCTCAAACCAGGTGAGGGAGTCTGCAGCTGGTCTGGGGGGGTCTCCCCTCTACAATCGGCCATGCTGGGCTCTGTGCAGACCAGGATACAATGGCAGGTGTATGAAGGCAGATGGAGATGGTCAGACCCAGAGAGAAACCTAAGAGTTCACTCTCACTGATGTTCACTTTTGGTGATTTCTGTATCCTCACAAACCCAAATCACCCTCTCCACTCCCACCCAGCCCACTTCAGAACGTGACTGCGTGGGTTCCTAGAAAATGATAAACTTTGTCTGGAAGACTCTGGAAGTACGGCAAAGTAAAGAAAGCTCACCTGCTTTCAGATAACTCCCCTAAGTGAACCACACTGATGTGGGAAACAGAGGCAGAAGAAAATCATTAAAATTCCTTACCTACTGACAAGCCCTTGAAACAGACAGAGTGGCTCTTGCCTGGGGAATCAACTGCCCTCACCTTGAGGTGTTGCTAAGGACAATCCTAGCCTGACCGACCCCCTACTCCAACAGGTCCAACCAGGATCCTGTAAGTCTACTTTAACAATTCCTTTAGGAAACTTGATCTCTAAACCGCCAAGACAGTGTCCACAATCCTTCCCAAGCATATGGCCCACTGCTATACATCTAAAGGGTCTCACGAGAAGGTTCTATTACTGGTAATGAATAACCTTTTCCCCAGACAATAGCTAGCCCCTCAAGGTCCTAGAAACCTTGCTTCCAAAATTCCTTAGAGACTTACATCATCCCTAACCCCCTTTGTCCTCACCCACCGCCGAGTCCACCCCTACTCTGCCTTTAAAAACTCTTGACTGTAACCTGGTTCGGGGTCCAAGTCCCTACTCTGCTGTGTCGGGTACACTTGGGCCCAAGCTTAAACTTGTTAAATAAACCCTCGTGTGATTGCATCGGTGTTGGCTCCTTGGTGGTCTCTTGGACGCGAAAACTCGGGTACAACAACACAGTGTGGACAATCCTGATGCTCCAAACAGATCAGCTAGAGCCGGAATCAAAAACTGAGATATCGGGAGGGCCTGTGTGAAGCAGGTTAAACAGGGAAGCTGCCCAGGTGTGGCTAACGGGAAATGATGGGCCAGTGGGAAGGAGGCAGCCTCTGCTCCCCTCCCTCCCATCCATTTTCACCAAGTCAGGATGCTGACCCCGTGTCCATTCAAGGACAGCCAGGAAATCCAGGCTTTTTATGTGATACTTGCTGATAGTGAATGGAGTTTCTTTCTTTCTTTAAGTTTTTAAATTGTATTAGCCATACTGTGGACCCACTGGCTCACAGTCCCTGAACTTGAGATGTGATTTCCTTTATGATAGAGTCTCTGTTTCACTCAGAGGCCAGCTAGGGGATTTCTTTAAACAGAAAGCTCTCCTAGTACAAAAATAGAATGGGATTCACTCCAGCACTGTTTAAGCACGGAAGCTGCAGTGAGGGATCCTTCTGCCCTCCACAACTGTCTTGCCTTGAGGTGTTTCAAGAGACAGATCTCCTAATGCATTTCAAATCCAGTTAGAGTGGCAAAAATCTAATTTCCATACAACTTCTTGAAGGAAGATGGGAATGTGGCTCAAGCCTGGATCAGGATTAAAGCTGGGGTAACGCAGGGGCCTGGAAGCAGGGAAATGAGGCAGGAGAGTGGGTTAGGGGTGGAGGGTGAGGCTGGGTGCCCAGGCTGGGTGCGGTGGAGGGAGGCAGGCAACAGCTCTGGGAGGTTGGTCAGACAGAGAGGTTGGGCTTGGGGACCAGAGCCAGCAGGAGAGGGGAAGGGGGGGTGGGGAGCATCATTAATTGTCATGGCAACCAAGGAATCAGGAAAGGGGAGGAAAAGTGAGGGGGAGAAAAAGTAGCTCTGAGAAGAGCTACATTGGGCTGCTGCCTACAACCAGCTCTCTCCTCTCTACCCAGGCACCTTGACTGTGATTCCTCATCTACAGCTCCCCTCTGATACCTCCCCCACCTGATTCTGCTCACCCCTGGCACAGATAAATTACTATGAAATTACCTCGAGGATGTTTAGATCCCAAACATGGGGAGGCTGGATGGGTACCTATTTACTCTGCTTCTGGGCTTCCAAAAGGCCTCTTGAATTGAAAATATGTTGTCCATTGTCCTGCCCTAAAGCCTATAATCCCACCATCAGCAGAACATTTCTTGGATAAGGATGTGCTTATGTTCCATTACAAACCCTCATTAGGAAGGCTAACATTCTGGATACTAATTTCTAGACTCTCCTAAGACGTGAATTTATCACACAGAGGAGGGATCTCCACTTCAGCTTCAGCATGTCCACCAGTAGGGTTCAGACATAATCTGCACACGTACCATAAACTAGTGGGGCAGACCCCAGACGGGCCAGGTCATAGGCTGGCTCTAGTGATGTGCACTGTGTGTGTTCAGCATTCATTTCCCCTTGATTTTCTTTTGGGGAGCTCTGTGTTCCCTTATCTTGGTCCATGAAGTTCAAAGGGGCTGATTTCCAATCAAAGGTGGGCCCAAGACCCAGACCAGCCACTCAGAGCATTCCATCTCCTGATCTGAATGATTAGTTTCTGTGTGGACACATGACCCAAGCCTGACCAATGAGCCTCAAACCTGGGACTTCTGCTAGAGCTCCTGGAAGATAAGCTCTGAGCGAGTGGACTGTATATCCACCGTGGTTGGTGGCCATCTTGTTCCGCTAGGGGAAAGGCTGCTTGAGAGAAAAGCCTACAAAGAGAAAAGCAGAGCCAAGAAGAGATAAGACACTGACAGGGAGAGACAGGTGGGAAGGAGATGGAAAGAGAAGTGAGTCCTTGTTGGCATGATTCCAGCCCCAGGATCTACCGGAAATAAGAGACATCCCTAAAGCTTTTCAGTTGCTGTTAATGTCGATTTGAAGTGGGTATCTGTCACTTGGAGCCAAGTGTTCTGAGTCACACCAGGGCTTTCCCATTTGGCGAAAGAAAAGAGGATTAAATGAGTTGGAACCTGGGACTGGCAAGCATTAATGGAGGAAGTACCATGGCGTCTCCTCCCAGCCTGTCTGTGGAAAAAGATGTGGAGATGGACCTAAACCAGGGAGTTGGGGAGACACGACGAGAGGTGGAGTTCTCGCGTGCACAACCTCAGCAGGAAAGGGAGTCATCTCTCCACTTCTTGAGGGAAAACAGCCCTGCGCTAGCACCACGAGGGGTTGGGGCATCTTGTCCAGAGTTGCTCAGGCACTGTGGACATTTTGAGACAGATGGGGAGGGGGAGTAGGGGGTTGTCCTGGACGATGTATGATATTTAACAGCATCACTGGCCTCTACCCGCTAGATGCCAGTAACAGGCTCCCTGTTTTAGTTGTGACAATAATAAATGTCTTCAGACATGGCCAAATATCCGCTGGGGGTCAAAATTGCCCCCATTTGAGAACCACTGCTCTAGTGTTAACCCAGTCCCATCATGTCCAGTGTGATTAATGTCTACAGACTGAAGGCATGACAGGAAGCCAGAGAGATGAGAGAGGTGGGAGAGATGATGGGTGGGCAGGAGGAGCCTGGTTCTTGGAGAAGGTGGCATCTGAACCAGGCCACAAAGGATGGGTAGGATTTGGCTAATCTAGCTCGAAGGACAACGCTCCAGGGAGAGGAAACTGTGTTCAAAGGCAAGGGTAAGCCCCTCATGGTCATGCACGTATGCGTGCCCAAGTGCCCAGCTGAGGAGCAAGTGGGAGCTGAAATACAGCCCACCTTCCTGTGGCCAAGCCACACCCCCAGGCACTGGGCTGTGTCAATCCAGAGGAAGGGGAACCTTTTTCTTAGTACAAAGGTATCTCGTGTGTTCCCCACCTCATGGGCTCATGGTACCCTATCTGTCCAGAGGGGGCCTTCCTCTACTGACACACAGGTGCCACAAAGGTCAGCCAAGGCCCCACAAACGAGCACACCCTGGGACGGGAAGGAGAGGTAAGCCAGCCAAGTAGGCACACTCTGTCAGCGGCTCTAGCTTTCTCCGGCCCTGGTTGGCCCCATGGCATTCCTCTCCACTCTCGTCTGTGGGGAACACCCCCCCCCCCAAACTGCTGCTGGCCTGCAGAGGCCCTGCACAGAAGAATGAGAAGGAAGTTCTTTCAAGAGCTCAAAGTAGGCTGAACCAAAAGGAGAAGACAAGCTCTGAGAGAAGAACCTGGACCTGGAGATGGACCGCAGCCAATGTGCATGGGTTCGGATCACTGCTGCTGCTACCCCTCCACAGAAAGACCATGCGGACAGACTGTCACCCCTCAGGGAGAAGCCTCCACCAGAGCCCTGCCCCTTCCTGCAAAGAGACTTTCAGAACCTCTCGGTTCTCCCTTGTCCCATTGTTTCCCTTCCTTGGCCCATCATCCACTCAGCCGTGGGCTAGTACAAACCAGGGTGTAGGAGATCTTGGGGATACTCGAGGATCATCACAGGGCATGATTTGGGTGCGGGTCATTTTAAGAGCCTCACAGGACGAGCCCTCAACTTCCACCTGGGCTCTCCCCTGTAAGTGTCCTGCCTGAGCTCACGGAGGTCCGAGGTCACAGTCCAGGGATGCTGCTGGTTCCCCTCCTACTTCCCATTTCACAATCTACCTCCTCTCAAGGGAAAGACACACCCCTCACCCATCCCAAATCTTACCATGGTGCATTGACTTGAGGGGGAAAAATGTATGGTGCAACGAAACTACGATCTAAATCCTTGTATCCGTGTAGAGGAAAGGAATGACTACTGACTGGGCAAATTCACGAGCTTCCAATTCTCTGCTTTCATTCAAACGAAGGGTCTCTTCTATTGTCAGCAGATAGAGTTAATGACCCACCCATAGGATCCTAGGCGCGTAACTCAAAAGGAATTTATAAAATCAACTGACAACCTCCTTATATTCCTTTGTACTTATGTGAAAAGGCTTCTGAGCTCAGCTCTTGCATCTATTAAAACACACACACACACACACACACACACACGAACAAATTAATGCTGGCCTGACCTCATCTAGCAATAACATTCATCCATTGATATAGGAACTAACTGGGGCAGGAAAATATCTTCATCTCATTAAGAAATGTATTTCCAATTAAGCTTTATTTTTTGCTTCCTTAGTATCTATTAAAATTCCTAATAGCATTTGTTTTGATTAATTGTATACTAGTTGTCACGGTACAAATCCAGACAAAATATTCTCTAAGTTGGAATATGTGGTCACAGGAAATTTTTAAAAAGTAATTCATTTTTTAAAATTTTTTATTTTTTTATAAACATATAATGTATTTTTATCCCCAGGGGTACATGTCTGTGAATCCCCAGGTTTACACACTTCACAGCACACACCATAGCACATACCTTCCCCAATGTCCATTACCCCACCCCCCTCTCCCGACCCTCCTCCCCCCAGCAACCCTCAGTTTGTTTTTCTGAGATTAAGAGTCACTTATGGTTTGTCTCCCTCCCGATCCCATCTTGTTTCTTTTATGCTTTTCCTACCCCCCAAAAAAGTAATTCATTTTATATACATAGCTTTTGGAGGGAAGTATGATAAGGTGATATATAAAAGTCACTCAGTCATAAAAATAGATGAGGATAAATTTCTGTAGGAAAAGTAGAATGAAAATATAAACTAGAGGGCAAAAAGGAAAGATGACATTGTTCCTACTGTTACAAACTTCACGTTAAAAAAAAAAAACGTGGCAGTGGGTATCAATTGCTATAGTACTTCATTTGGAAATATTTTTCAGAGTTCTGAAACAGTTTTATTTTTCAATGTCAATATTTACACACACTAGAGAGCACACCCTATGTCACTATACTATGAAAAAAAAATGGAATGTTTGCTCCTACAAATGTGCAAGAGGGGTACCTAGATGTCCACCATTCTTTTAGGAGTCTGCAAGAAAAATTTTAGACATCCCCCCCCACACACACACAAGGGCCCCCAAGTCTGGCTCTTGCGTGCAAGGAACCTACCTAGAATAAATGCGAAACCAACCAAACTTTGAATATGTTCCTACATCCTGGGAGACTTGAGGGCATTCTCCACGTCTCGCGGTTCTCCCGGCCGTGGGTTGGTGGGAAATGGGCCAAGGAGATCTCCCTTCATACAATCAATACTCTCCACTCCAGATACCCTGTCAGGTCCCCGTGAGCCCTGGTTTGTCCCTGCTGCCTCCACCGCTGGGTTCCTCCCCCAGCCCCGGGCGCCGGCGCCACCCGGCCCTCACGCCCACTCTGGCTGGGCAGCCTTTGCGCGCATGCACACACACAACCCTCTCCCGGCACCCCGACCCCCCGCCCCGCGGTTTCCCACAGGTCGGTGCTCACTCCCAGCGCGGGCCCTGAGTTCTCTCAGTTGGGTCTCCAGTAAGATGGGGATAGTAAGTAAGCCAGATGAGATGTGTACAGCGCCTGGCGCTGAGCCTGGCCTACAGCCAGAACCCTGCGCCCAGTAGCATCCCGCAAATGCTTGCTAAACCTGCGATGAAGTTTGGGCTTCCTAGCGTCCCCATTCTCGGCGCCCAGGGAACCAAGGAGCATTCCCAAGTTTCCAGGGCTCCTTTAGGTAACCCGCCACGTAGGGGCGATGACGACGCCCTCCGCCTCCTGCCACGGCTGGTCGCTCCGCTCCGGGCGGGGGCGGGGAACGGGGAGCTGGGAGCTATGAGGTCATGCTCAGGTCACGTGACCCACACCGCATCTGTCACTTTGGTACACTCACTAAGACAGTCCGGGAGTGTGACTTTCAAACCAGTTTTCTCTCCCTCCTCCCTCTCGAGCAAGAGCACGCAGGCCCCTTTCACACCAAGGGACCGTGTCAAAAGTCTAAGACCCTGAAGGGTATGGCTTCAAATGCTATGATTTAAGGGCTGGGGAAGAAAGGAAGGAAGGAGTGGGAAAAAAGAATCCGAGATTGAAAACCATGCTTAAGCCCCATTCTTTAAAATTTTTTTCTGCCAAAGCAATTTGGCATAGCTATTAAAGAGTCGTTTAAAAATTGTCATACTCTTCATATCAGGGATATCATATGATAGTTGTCTTTCTCTGATTGACTTATTTCACTAAACCTGGCGATTCACAGACATGTACCCCTGGGGATAAAAATTTGTTTATAAAAAATAAAAAAAAATTGTCATACTCTTAACCCATTCATTCCAGTTCTAGGATGCTTGCCTATGGAAATAATCCAAACTGGGGCAAAGGTTTAGGTGAGCAAAAACCACCGCCTTGTTATAGAAACTAAACAATATATATGATGAACTTGAATAGATTAGGGTGTAAAAGAACAATAATCAGGTGTTTAAACGGTGATTTTCAAGATTTTGTCATGGCATGGAAAATGCATGAGAAAAAAATAACCATAGGGAATATTTGTTGAGTACTTACTATGTGCCAGATGTTCTGCCAAAAAGTTTATATAGGTTGATTCTTACACCCATAGGAGACAAATTCTATTTTTATCCTTCTAAAAGCTGTGGCCTGGAGGAGGAATTTGCCTAAGGTCGACAAGCAAATAAAGCATGAAAATTGAGGCATCTAGTTTATCCAAAGGGCTTAACCAAGTAAGTAGAAGAAACAGGATTTAAACTCAGGGACTCTGAACCCAACCTCCAGCCTCCAGCCTCTTAGCTCCCATGCTCTTAACTACCTGCCACAGTGGAAAGGAATCAGGACACAGCTCTGTGCATGTACCAATAGGCCAGTAATGTGTATGCATACCCCCCACCACAATATATGCACAGAAAAATAATGGAAGGACAGACTCTATAGTTTCACAGTGGCAACTCTCAGTGGAAAAATTACCTGTGATTTAAATTTGCTTTATACTACTCTGGGTCTTTAAATTTTTCAACAATGTGTGTGTATTAATGTAACAAGTAAATGAAATGCTTTATACAGATTGATTCCACTAAAAAGCCATGTGCTAACTGCAGCACAGTTCATCAGAATAAAAACTTCAGAATAACTCAAATGTCAATTACTGTCTGAATGGTTAGAATAAATTATAAAAGATATTAGGTGCAATGATTTATAGGCATTGAAAATGAAGTTTATAAAGACAAGCAGTTCCATATGAGGAGTAAAATGGTAGGCATATCATGCAAAGTTATTTGACTATCACTGTGAAATATGGAAAAAAAAGAAGATAACTGCATCAGGATGGTAAAATTATATGTGATTTATAAAAATTTTTAAGCACTATAATGTTTTCCTATTTCTTGTATAATAAAAATTTTTCACTGAGTTAAGGGTCAGTCATCAGAATTAGCATGGACACGTGGGCATCTCTTTTGCCTTTCTGTTTTATCTCAATTCATTGCCAAAACACCCCTATGAAAATAGGCATTTTCTCTCCCACTTTACTGATTGGAAAATTAAGGCATAGAAAAGGTGAGTTACTTTGCTAATAACCTAGCCAATGAATGGCAACCCTGGTAACAGAACCCAGGCTTTCAATCTCCTACCCCAGGGCTCTGGCCTATAAACAACACAGATTCCCTTATGGAAGGACTGCACAGTACTGCAAAGAGAACAGAAACCACCATTATTAAGACCCCAAACTGAGACCCAATTCCCTTTGCAGGAAAACAAACCCTATCTCCAAATACATGAAACAAACCAAAGGGTTAGGAGTCCAAGGGTGTGTTCGAGTCCAAGGGTGTGTTCAAGTCCAAGGATTCCAGAGCCCAGTGGGCAAAGTTTCCAGAAGGCAGGAGGAGTCAGGAAGGCAGGGTTTGAGTGGTCTAGAAAGAAGGACGTGCTGTAAAGAGCAAAGAGACAATCGGAAGATTGGGTAAGTAACAGCACAAAGTGCTAAGAAGTGGGGCTAAGCCCAGGGTTTGTGGTCCCGTGGCAGGAAAGCATCCCTGATAAGGAGAAAGGGAGGCAGGAGTTTGGATAGGCCTACTTGTGCAAATAGTCCATTTAAGTTCTGGCTATTGAAGACAAAGATGACCTTAACGGTACTTTCTGTAAGGAAAGGGGATGTCATTGGCCCAGAATGCTACAGGGCTTTTCAGGAAAAAATAAAAATAAAAAGTCTTGCCTAGAAAGAGACCTGTCCAGCTGTCTTAGCTGACTGATGACCGGGTACTTGCTTCCCTATTTCTGTGGGGTCTGCGCAGTTTCTTTCAAACAAAGAAGGGGGAGGGGCAAATGCTGTCCTGGGGACCTAATGGAAAAGCAGATACATTTTACACAGTAAAATGAGCTCGTGTCCCACTTCTGCCGCTCCTGGTGCTGCCTGTGGGCTCTTTCACTGCAAACCCAGTACCCCTTTTGTGAAGCGGCAGCAGAGGAGACTCCACGCTCCCCATGGCCTAGGAAAGGCCCCAGGAAGGCGTTAAGACTGAGAACCACATTAGCTGGAAGGTGGCCAGCAAGAAGTTTCCGAGGCACACTGTAAGACTGAGGCATAGAGCACTTAGTAAACTAATGAAAGCCTATGGTGAGCGACGGGGTTTGTCAATGAGGCCGATCAGATTCTGAATTGACGGGCAGCCAATTAATGAAACAGACAAGCCTGGACAGTTGGATTGGATACGGAGGCTAAAGATACATTGGCTGTATCCCAGCAACAGACGGGAGGTGTTTAGCAGCTACAAAGGGAACCTGCTGCTTTACTCCAGAACTCTGAGTCTCCAGGCCAAGATGTTCACAGTGAAAAGCTGCGATTTGGGGCCATCACATCCTGACTCCTACAGTACAGCTTTCTCTAGCCTTCCATTCCCCTCCCCATTCCTTTACTGTACATCAAGTGTGTATGTACACAAGCGTATTGCGTGTTTTTTTAACTAAATGGCCAATGGTATGTTTTGATCGACAGCAAATGGAGATGAAATGAGGAAAAATACTGATTCTATGAAAATAGCCCCCTTTTCCATTAGTGGCATGCTCCCTCAGCTCTTACCTTTATAGCCTGGTAAGTTAGTTTGTTCTCATTATTGGACAAAGAAAGAACAACATGGAAATTCTTACATACTTTCTTCGACTGGAGAATTTAATGTTTTTCATTTATCATTGTACAACCAAGGACAATTTTATAATTTTATAAATTGTAATTTTTAAATTATTTTTTTGCATGTCACTGTTAGCTGTGGGACAACCTGTCTTTAAGTAGGGACAAATTATTATTTTTTTAAAAGATTTTATGTATTTATTTGACAGACAGAGATCACGAGTAGGCAGAGAGGCAGGCAGAGAGAGAGGGGGAAGCAGGCTCCCTGCTGAGCAGAGAGCCCAATGCGATTTAGGGCTGGATCCCAGAACCCTGGGATCATGAGCCGAAGGCAAAGGCTTTAACCCACTGAGCCACCCAGGCGCCCCAGGACAAATTATTCTAAAAGAAATAAATCCTAGATATTTTCAAGTCAAGACTCTTGATGTTTAAATAAACTTGATAAAAAAAAAAATGCGGGACGCCTGGGTGGCTCAGTTGGTTAAGTGGCTGCCTTCGGCTCAGGTCATGATCCCAGCGTCCTGGGATGGAGTCCCACATCGGGCTCCTTGCTCAGCAGGGAGCCTGCTTCTCCCTCTGCCTCTGCCTGCCACTCTGTCTGCCTGTGATCGCTCGCTCTCTCTCCCTCTCTCTCTAACAAATAAATAAATTAAAAAAAAAAAAATGAGGTCCTGTGCCTTTTGTGTTGCAAGCCCTGAATGACCTCCCATTGTACTTAGAATAAATCCAAATTCCTCAAATGCCACCCATGAGACCCAGTATGATCTGACATTGACCCTTCTCTCTCTCCTTCACTCACTTAGGTCCCACTGGCTTCCTCTCTACTCCTCAAAGCAGGAGAGCTTTTTCTGCCTGGTGCCTTATACTTGTGGCTCCCTCTGCACAGCATTTCCTTTCCTTCTGCTCACCCTTCCTCTCTGATGTAAGCAGGGCTGGCTCCTTCTCATGCTTTAGGTGCCCAGGGCCCTACCTGAGCAGAGGTCACAGAAGGCTTCACTGTCTAAAACTCTTGACTTCTTTATGGCACTTAGATCACCTGGAAATCACCAGTTGTCTGCTCATTTGGTGTCCCTTCCCAAATCCTGACCCCTCCCACTTGCGGCTCTACCAGCCACATTAGAATGTTCTAGAATGCTCCTTTGTGAAAGCTGGGGCAGTAACTGTAAGGGCTGCAGTGCCTGGCAGAGCACCTGACATTTGGTAACCATCCAGTAAATATCTGTGGAATGAATGAGTGAATAAATAAATGAATGAATAAGAGGTCTGCTGATTTGAATTTGACTGAAAGAAAACTCAGGACTCAAATTCCGAATGAGGAAAGACTAGAATCTTCAAATATTCCCTGTGGTTCCCCCTTTTCCAGTCAAGTGCCAGTGCATCTTGCTTCTACTTTTTCCTCTCCTCTCTCCTCCCTCTCTACCCCCTCCTTGCTTCCATACAAGTTCATTAACAACTGCTCTGTGCCAGTTCTGGGCTAGGTGCTTTGTGATGGACCCACCTTCCCCCGACCCCCACTCTGATCCCCAGCATAACCCTCAGACCCCCATTCTTTCCCTGGGCCCCCTCAAGTTACATGGTTTGTGCAGTCACCCACTGGTACCTCTTCTCTGTGGGCCTTCACTGTGACCCCAGGGAGGAGAAAGGAAGCATTCTCCAAAGATGCAGCTCTGACCCTTCATTTGCTAACTGTTATGCCCCCAAATGGGTCCGTGATTGAAGGAGCGAGACTGATATAAAGCGAAGGTCAAGCAAAGCTTTATTTTGTGCCAAGCATCAAGAATCTAACCGAACATTCGGGGACGCACCTCTTACAAGAGAGGGCGACCCTTCTCTGTTTCACAGACTAGCTTTTAAGGGCAAAGGCCATGTGGTCGGGCCTGGCCACGCACAGGTGGCCAATGAGATTGTAACATACACAGGAAACTCCACAGTGATGCTAGGTGACCAATTGAGTTACAATTTACCCTAGTAGACATTTGAACCAGCCTATCACACCTTGGTCAGAATTGGCGCCCAAAAGGCTCCCAAAGGGCGGGGCCCATACTCCTTGGTAGCTAGAGAGACAGTATGCCCCCCCCCCCCACCCCCCACTGATGGATGTCTCCACCTAGCCTAACCCACCCTTGTATTTGACCTTTGTTACCTGAGGCTGGTTTCCGGGACTTGTTTTTTAAGTAAATCCCCTGGGGGAAGGGGAGCAGGAAAGCCTCTGGCTAAAATAGAAAAATATAAAATAGGTCCTTACACTAACATGCTTGTCCTAGTGGAAGTCAAATTTCTGGAAAGTCTATACAGCAAGTTTTTCATAAATAAATAACAAGAACCCTATCTTTTCAGGTGTTTTCTTTGCAGTCCAAGGAGTCTTATTAGCTGATTAAGACCCTCGCATGCTCCTTGCTTCCCTGAGCTTCAGATGCAAATGTGCATCTGGCTTTCCTGATCCCTTCCCGTTCTAAACCTTTGGTAAGCACCAGGACATGAATCCATGAGTCAAACATCACCCTCTATGGGCTTATCTCCCAGCGACAGAAGAATGGGTTCAGTTCCCTCATTCCAGGCTATGTGGGAGGGTGTGGTGAGCTGGGCCAAGGGTCTGTCAGGACAGTCTCTGGGAGCTGGGATCCCTCTTGCTGTGTCTGTAGGGAGAAGTGCAGTAAGTAGCCCACTGCCCAGGGAAAAGGATGCTGTCCTTCAGAAAAGGTCATCGGGTGAGCTGTGGGATTGTCCAGGAGCATGTGGGGTGCTCGGACAGCGAGGGTCTATCAAGCTTCAGAATCGAGTTTAGGGAAGTCTGGGCAGGAGGTGGGACTCAATCCTTTCCCAGTGCTATCAGTAACAGGCATGATTTCAGAAATGAGGTAATAGATGGGGAGGGTACAGGGAAGGACACAGAGGAGTACAGAAGAAGGGGGCAAAATCTTGAGCATTTCTCAGGGGAGCTCAGCAAAGGGCTGCACTTGCTCCCCAGAGGCGTGGGGAGTTGTGGTTGGCCCAGAATAGATCTGCTGACCCACTTCCGGGGTCCTGGGACCCTAGAAACCAAGAGGAAGCTCTGCAGCATTTTGTTGGTCTACTGGTCTACAGTAGATCTGCTGGTCTACTTTCCCTGCCTCCTCTGAGGTTCCAGCAAATACTCAGACATGCCTTCCATTTCTGCCTCTTCAGGCAACTCAGGATTGGAATTAAATGTAGGCTCTCCCTTCGCCAAGTGACCCCTGGCAACAGGATTCCTGGGTTCCTGGGGCAGAGGCCTCAGTGAGGGGCATGGCCTGGCTCTGGTGGGCGTTCAGATTTCCCCAGCCCTCCCCCAGCGGGGAAGGAGCGATTGTGCAGAAGCAACCTCCCCCCCCCCCCCCCCCCCCCCCCCCATAGCACAGCCGCTGCAAACAGCTTCTCTTGCACCTCGGGAGGAAGTGTTAAGGAGGAGAGTGGTAGGGAAGGGTTGCGCGCCTGCCTGCAGTTGTAACAGTTTGCTCCTTTTGGCTCTCAGGGGCCCAAGGAGCTTGCAGGAGGTACACGCCTATGTGAGGGTAGGACAGTTAATATTAATAAAGAATGTGTGTACTTTTGGTTTGGGGGTTGGGTTTTTTTTTTGTTGTTGTTGTTTTCAGATTTTATTTCACTTTAAAAATAATCTCAGTATTTAATGTGGGGCTCGAACTCACAACCCCGAGATTGAGAGTCGCAGGCTCCGCTGACCAAGCCAGCCAAGCACCCCGGTTTGTACCAGTCAACTGACTGGAAGTGCCCCGTGCAAGCATTTCTAAAGCAAAGACCCCTGCAGGAGTGCAGCTGTCGGGAAGGTGACAAGCAGCCTGCCCCACAGGTCAGGGCTGGTGCTGAAGGATAAGGTTTGTATCTCCCATGGCTGAGGCCACTGAGGAGGACCCAGCCCCTCCACAGCCCCTACATTTGCACCCAGGTTCAAAGCAAAGCCCTTTCCATTCGTTTCCCAGGGAGGGAAGCGAAGCAGTAAACCCACAGATTCCTAGTGAGGCAGGGGGCAAGTCCTGCTTGACCTCAGGCTCCTCCCACCTTGCAGGATTTTCTTGTCAAACACCATCCCTGGATTACAGTCCTGGCACCCTTCCCTTGGCCCCCAGCTCACATACTTGGCCCTTGCTATGGCATCTATGGGTCAAAGAGGAGAGAGACTCTGGAGGCCTCCATCTAGAAACCTGAGGCAGGCCGGGAAAGACCATCACAACGGTAGATGTCTGGTCAGAACATACTAGGTGGGCACGACCAAGGTCAGCACTAAAATAACAGGGCAGCAGGAAATGCAAGAAGGAAGAATCTAAACACTGTCCCTGCCCACAAGGAGCGTTGTCTAAAAACAGGCCTAGTAAAAAAAGCAGCTGACAGTAAATAAAGGTGGGGCATGAGAAGTCCTCACAAGTCTGTAGAGGCCTTGCAGCCAGGGACTGTGGGAGGGGAGGCTTCCTTAGCCACCAGCTTTTGTTTTGCTGAGGGGACATTATGATGGAGGAGACTAGAGCCCCTGGGCCGTTGAGAGGCTAAGGGGTAGAAGTCTGAGGAGAAAGAGAAAGTATCCAGCAGCCCTGGGTGAGAGAAAAGTTTGGAGAAACAGAGAGATGTTTAAGTGGAAATTAGGGAGGAGCGCCTGGGTGGCTCAGTGGGCCAAGTATCTGCCTTTGGCTCAGGTCATGATCCTAGGAGCCTGGCATCAGAGCCTCCCATTGCCTGGCTCCCTGCTAGGGGGGAGGCCTGCTTCTCCCACTCCTTCTCCTCTCCTTCCAATTTTCTTCTCCCTCTCTCAAATAAATAATATCTCAAAAAAACAAATAAAACAAATGGGGCCGAGGGTAATTGGGCCCCACAGACACTCTGTAGAGCTCTCCACAACTTCCCGTAAAATGGTCATGAAATCTCCCTGTCAGGTGTTTGGGAGGTGAATTAATGTCAGGGGCCCCAATGATGACTTGAAGGCAGCTCAGAAGGCCAGAACTGGGGCAAGCCAAGGGGGTTCAGATACTCCTGGATTACAGCAGGAAGTGGGGTCTGGGTTCCCAGGAAGGGAGGCGACTGAGGGCTCAGGCAGCTGTGAAGGGAATGGTTTGCTGGGCCTGGAATGAGAGAGAAGGGGGAAGGCTCTGAGGGAAAGTACACTCTTATAAGGAAAAACTGTAAGATGAAGCAAAACTGACAGAAAGCCTCACGCCTGGATGAGGGAAAGGATTTCCTGGGGGACAGGGCGGAGGAGGGGGGTAAGACAGAGGTCACTCCTTCTCGTCTCTTCCAGCCCGTGCATCAAGGAATTTGACCTATTTCACAAAAGGGCTGCATCGATTATTTATCATCTCTCACTGGGATTCCCACCAGGGCTCCTGCCTCCAGCCTCTCCACCCCTCCAATATGTTTTCCACACACAGTGACACTAGCATAATCTTTTTAAAGTCCAGCTCTCATGGTTCCACTCCTGTTTAAAGTCCTTCAATGAACCCTCATCACCCACCCAGCAGAATTAGCCTAATTCAGGAGCAAGGCCCACTGCATCTCATAGTCAGGTTCTGTCCATCCTTCCAACTTTATCCGTAGTTCCCATCCCCCTGCATCCCTCATACTCCATCACACTGAACTATCTGCAGTTCCTCTAACACCACTTGCTTTTTCACACCTCAGGACCTTTGTATATGCTTTCCCCCTTCCTTTGCTTGAAGTGCTTTCTTTGGCTCAACTGGCAGCACCCCAGAAGCCTTCTGTGACCCTCTCTCCCTACACCGTATTCTCCTATTACCTCTTACATAGCTGTAGGTGAGCGAGAGACCTTTATCACTACCATGACCCTTATCTGTTGATGTGCCAATAACTAAAGGACAAGATCCCATTGTATCCTTGGCAGCCCAGCAGCTAGCAAAGGGTCTAGCTCATTGCTGGCATTCAGAAAATGTTCAGTAAATGACTGAACTCACAAGTCACAGAGACCTACCCAGTAGACACCCTCTGCAGAGACAGTCTAGCTGACAAAGACCCCCTTTTCTCTGAGAAGTGCCCCCAAGATGTTAGCTGGACCAAAGGGGAGGACATCTAATCTGAGCTGGGCTACATGGATTCCTTCTCAGGAAAGTAGAATCGTAAGAGAAGTTTGTTTCTGGAACTATACCATGTAAACTTTCTGAGGCATGTATATCCTACTTTTGAAACTGTGCAGTAGAGAAAGTCACTCTTAAAAGAAAGATGAGGGGCCCCTGGGTGGCTCAGTGGGTTAAAGCCTCTGCCTTCGGCTCAGGTCATGATCCCAGGGTCCCGGGATCGAGCCCTGCATCGGGCTCTCTGCTGAGCAGGGAGCCTGCTTCCCTTCCTCTCTCTCTGCTTGCCTCTCTGCCTACTTGTGATCTCTGTCTGTCAAATAAATAAATAAAATCTTTTAAAAAAATAAATAAAAGAAAGATGAAACAGCCTGATAGAGGATTTCAGATGGCTTTCTGATTCCCAAGTCTAGCCCTCTCCTGAGACCATAAGAGTTTCCTATTCCCAGGCTTTGTGAGACACCTTGATTTCTAATAACCTCCCCCCTACTTCGTGTTTGGACTTCACAGCATTCTGTTCCTGACCATGTAAGCCAGACTTTGTCCTTGACAGAGTGACTTGGGGTTTCTTTTCTTAAAAAAAACCTTTATTTTAATACATAAATCACACTTGGGCATAGATTAGACTGTAAATCAACATAAACATACAGAACTAGCAACCTAATTTACAGGGCCCAATGCAAAAAGAAAATGTGAGAATCCTTTGTTCAAAAAGTACAGTGAGAGTCCTAAAAGATAAAGTTTTTTCCTTTCTTCTGTGGTCTCTCTTTTGACTTACGGTATTTATTTGCTCTTTAATGGCTAAGTAAATAAAAATTAAAATTTTCAACCATTAACATGACTTTTATCATTTTTCTTTATATAGTGCAATACCTATATGGAGAGTCACCAAAATTATACAATCTGTATTTCTTGGCTTCTCCTGGAAGATGTTTCAAACTGGCCAAAGAAATGAGCCTAAGTCCCCCTGAGCACTGAGCTGTCTGATGGACTGGGATACATTCCAGGGCAAGTACAGACCCTCATAAGGTCCTAAAGTTCCCAACCTGAGTCTCAGGCCCAGCAAGCTTGACAACTGCTGGGTCCTCCTTCCCATCAGCCCCCAGATCTATGTGCTGTGCCCCCGCTGGGGTTAAGGGTCAAGCCAAACCGCTCCCATTCCAGTAGACCCCACCCATAGCAGACAGGTAAGTCCCAGGTAAACCTCCACACCAGGATGTGCTCAGTATGGGGCAGGCAAGAGACCCAACCTCACCAGGTCACTTGCTGAATGTGCCGCAGAGTTGCCATCCTGGGGTAGAGACAGCCACCATTATTATGTTCAGCACTGTGACTCGGCAGAGCCTGCGCCATCCCTGAGCCTCCCTGCGGGCACACCCAGCCCTCACCAAAGGCAGAAGCAGCAATGTGGACTAGGTGAGGGGGGAAAGTGGTCTCAGGCACCAGCAAGCTGGGAAGTGAGTGGCCAGGAACCCATCCCAGGGAGAAGGGTAGGCTTTGGTAGTTGGTACCACGCATGAGCCAAGGCTCCAAGCCCACGGCCCATGCTCCAAAGTCACTTACAAAACACAGTTTCAAAGATAAAACTAAGAATTTCAAGTCACTGGCTACAGAGCATTAAACCTCAAGGATAAACCTCAAGGACCGGGCTTTTTCGCGTATAGAACCCTATGTGACTATTCCAGTCATGCCCACGGGGAGTCGGCCTTGACCAAAAAGAGATCGCTAAACTTCACTAAATAAGTACAGAAAGCAGAAGCAAAAGAAATAAAACACACTTCAGATAATATTAAAGAATTTTAGAGCACTCAGACCCACAAACCATTAACATCATTCACATCTCAACCAAAGGACATGCTAAAGAGCAAATGTCTTTACTCCCTTCAACTGAGACTATTGAACTGACCAGCAGGATGTATGGATAAACCAGAATTAGATTTCTAAGCATTTTCAGGTTTTATTCCAAAATATGCCTTTAGCTATTCCAAGGGTATTTCATGAAAGAAGACAGAATCCTATCAAAGCAACAAAGAGGAGGAAACGTAACTAGTTTCCTTTGCCCTAATAACATATGCTTTCAATGGCTTAGCAATTCAACCTGAGTTTCACTTGGTAGGGGCTTATATGAAAAACTTTCTGTTGGCATTGGCTCCAAACAAGGCCTCTCGTATTTCAGGCATCTTTTGTTGGGCTAAGAGATCCAGTCGACTTTCTAGAGTATTGGAAACCTTTATTCTCTGATTGCCACTGTAGACCTCCACACCTCCAGCTGCATTCATAGCCAGGTGCACCTCTTGATCAATTTGGACTTCCACACATTTTTGGGAGACTATCATGTACTCGGGGATGGCTTTTTGCACCGCAGCCTCCACCAGGAGGATGTCCTGTGGCCTGCAGCGGACAATTACCACAGGCTCAAGCAGCCGGAGCAGACCCTGAAGCACTAGCTTATCCAGCAGCCCCTGGTAGATTTCTGGGTCTGCCACAATCCTACTGAGTCTCAGCTTTGCATCATTCAGCAGCTCCGAGATGAGGTCATCTCGGGCTCTCAGGACTTTCAGCCTTGCCTGATTCCTCATGGTGGACATCTGGATCTTCTTCTGCTGTTCTATCTGCTTCTCCTTCTTCTCGTAATACTCCATAATCTTCAGTCGTTGGGTTTGCACAAGGCGTCCTTTCTCGATGTTGAACTCTTCCTCAGACTTGGCATCTATTTCTTCTGCCTTCTCATTGGCTTCCTGCTCAATGAAAGCCATCATGTGCTTAATCTGCTTCTGCACATCGACATCACTCAAGGCCATGGTTGCTCCTGGAACGGGAAATAGAGGGGGAACTTGCAGGCCCTCTGGCTCCTTTGATTTAGGGCACAGTTTCAGGAATAACTTCAGAATTCCACGTCCTTGGCTATGGAGTACAGGAGAGAAGGAAGGAGAGAGTCAGAGTCTAAAAGGAAGGATCATGGTGAACATCTAGTCACTGCTCATTTCACAGATGAGGAAACTGAGGCCGAGAAGGGAAAAGCAACCTATCCCAGGTCATACCCTATAAGAACAGAGACGTGAACCTGGGTTCGCGGAGTTCTATCTCTACTATACTCACCATTTTTTTCATCATTAAATAATAAAAAAATTAGGGTAGACTTAGTCCAGAATTTTTTTAGACAATGATGGCTTAAGACTCATATAGCAAATTGAAGGGATGAAATGCCAAATTAATACATAAATGGGAAGTATAGGCTCATTTTGGGCTGGCAAGGACTGGGGAGAATGCTAAGAAATTCACGGTCAGACAGGATTCAATCCAGGAAAGCTTCCTGGAGGCAGAAGTGTTTCAATATCCCTTAGATAATGCAGAGGCAGAACACTGGCAGACAGATGGTGGCACCTTGGAGAGAAGTAGGAGGTGGGAGGGGTTGAAGGTAGTCTTTTCATTGCAAGTGTTTACTAACTCTAGATGTACATCTGAATCACATAGGGAAACTTTCAGAAAGACAGATTTCTAGGCTCCACTACAAACTACTGAATTAGAATCTCTGCCAGTAGGGTCTGAGAATCCAGATCTTAAAAAGCCTTCCTGAAAAAAAAATAAATAAAAAAGCCTTCCTGAGATGCTTAATGAGCTCAGGAAAATGATACATGAATAAAATAAGATTAACAGCAGCAGAGAGATAAAATATTTTAAAAGAACCAAACAAATTTTGGAGCTAAAGAATATAACTGAATTGAGAAATTCACTGCAGGAGTTCAATGACAAACTTAATTTAGAGAAGAATGAACCAGCAAATTCAAAGATAGCTCATCTGAAATTACTCAGGCAGAGATACACATTTAAAAAAAAAAGAAGAAGAAAAAGAACAAAGTTAAGAAAGCCTAAGGGACATGTGGGAAATCATTAAGTGAATCAATATATGCAGTATGAGATTTCCAGTGACAGAAAGTGTATTTGAAGAAATAATGGCCAAACACTCCCCCAAGTCTGAGGAAGGAAATGGACATCCAGGTTCACAAATGAAAATACAAAAGAAATCAATTCTTGTCGCTAAAACCAGTCAACAAAATATAAAGTAAGGCAGCAAGAAAGGAAGAGGGGCAAAAAAGCTATAGGACATATAAAAAACAATTACCAAAATGGCAATAGCATGTTCTTCCCTATAAATAATTACTTTAAATGTAAATTGATTAAACTCCCTAGAGTGGCTGAATAGATACACATTTTAAAAGATGAAAATATATGCTGACTACAAGATACTCACTTTAGATGATGCACATAGGCTGAAAGTGAAAAAATGGAAAAAGATATTCTGTGCAAATGGTAACTGAAAGAGAGCAGGAATGTCCATACTTATGTCATACAAAACAGACTTTAAGCCAAAAACTGTCATAAGGAAAAAAAAAAGACATATAATGATGAAGGGTCAATTCACCAGGAAGATATAATAATTATAAATATATATACATGCACCCAATATCAGAGCCCCCAAATATATGAAGCAAATGTCAGAACTGAAGGGAGTAATAGACACCAATGCAGTAATATTAGGAGATTTTAATATCCTATTTCAATAATGGATAGAATATCCAGACTGAAGATCAACAAGGAAACAGAAGTGCTTGAACAAAAATATAAACCAAATGGAACCAGCAGACACATAGATATACCCAGAACAGTCCATCCAACAGCAACAGAATATACATTCTTCTCAAGTACATGGGGAACATTTTCCAGCACAGGTCATGTAAGGTCATAAAACAAGTTCTTAACACATTTAAGAAGATTGAAATCATACCAAGTATCTCTTCTGACCACAATGGAATGAAACTGGAAATCAACAGCAGAAGGAAAAACTGGAAAATTCACAAATATGTGGAAATTGAACAACACCCTCTTGTATAACCAATGGGCCAAAGAAGAAATCAAAAGAGAAATTAGAAAATATCTTGAGCCAAACAAAAATGAAAACACAACATAATCGGAACTTATGGTATGCAGGTAAAGCAGTACTAAGAGGGAAGTTTATAGCAGCCAATGCCTATATTAAAAAAAGAAGAAAAATCTCAATCTATCTCTACACCTCAAGGATCTAGAAAAAGAAGAACAAACTCAGCCCAGAATCAGAAAAATAAAAGAAATAATAAAGATTAGTTCGGCACTTGGGTGGCTTAGTCTTATGAGTGTCTGACTCTTGATTTCAGCTTGGTTCATGATCTCAGGGTTGTGGGATTGAGCTCCAAGTCAGACTCCACACTGCTTGGGATTCTCTCTTACTCCCCCTCTACCCCTCTCCACTCACTCTGAATGAATGAATAAACAAACTAATAAATAAATAAATATTTTTAAAAATAAAGATTAAAGCAAAAATACATGAAACAAAAATGGGAAAAAAGTCATTAAAACTAAAAGTTGGTTTTTGAAAAGATAAAATTGGCAAACCTTCAGCTAGACTAAAAAAAAAAGACTCAAATAAAATCAGAAATGAAAAATGAGTACTACTGCAGCCACAAAAGTAAAAAAGGATTATAAAAGACTACAATAAACAGTTACATACTGATAAATTGAAAAACCCAGAAGAACTAAATTCCTAGAAACATACAACAAACCAGAAACTGAAAATCTGAACATACCTATAAACGAGTAAGGAGATCGAATAAGTAATCAAATCTTCCCAATAAACAAAAGCCCAGGACCAGATGTCTCATTGGAGAATTCTACCAAAAATTAAAATATTAATGCTAATCTTTCTCAAACTCTTCCAAAAAACTGAAGAATGGGAAACACTTTGGAAGTTATTTCATGAGGCTGGCATTACCCTGATACCAAAGCCAAAGACACTGCAAGAAAAGACCACAGGCCAAAATTCCTAATGAACACAGGTGCAAAATCCTCAACAAATACTAACAAACCAAATTCAATAGCACATAGAATCATACACCTTAGCCAAGTGGTGTTAATCCCTGTGACACAAAGATGGTTCAACATAGAAAAATCTATCAGTGTGATACACCACAGTAACGGAATGAGGGATCAAATCACGTGATGATTTCAACAGATGCAGAAAAGCAATTAACAAAATTCAACATCCTTTGGGGCACCTGGGTGGCTCAGTGGGTTAAGCCTCTGCCTTCAGCTCAGGTCATGATCTCAGGATCCTGGGATCGAGCCCCGCATCGAGCCCGGCATCGGGCTCTCTGTTCGGCGGGGAGCCTGCTTCCTCCTCTCTCTCTCTGCCTGCCTCTCTGCCTACTTGTGATCTCTGTCTGTTGAATAAATAAAAAAAAATTCAACATCCTTTTATGATAAAAACACTCAAAAAATAGGAATAGAAGGAAATTACCTCAATATAAGACAGGCCATATATGAAAAGTCCAGAGCTAACATACTCAACAGTGAAAAACTGAAAGATCTAAGTCTTTCCTCTAAGATCAGGAACAAAATAATGATGCCCACTTTTGCCAGTTTTATTCAACATATTTACTGGAAGTCTTAGCTATAGCATTTAGACAAAAAAGAAAGAAAAGTTTTCTAAATCAGAAAAAAGAGGTAAAATTATCTCATACCTTACCCCTTATATCTAGAAAATCTTAATGATTCTTAAAAAAAAAATTAAAAAGCCCAGTTGGAACTAATAAAAAATTTCATCAAGTTTGCAGGATGTGAAATCAACACACAAAAATCAGTTGTGTTTCTGACTAACAATGAGTAATGCAAAAAGGAAATTAAGAAAACAATCCTATTCAATATAATGCTAAGTAAAATAAGTCAGTTGGAGAAAGACAAATAACATATGATTTCACTCATATGTGGAAGTTAAGAAACAAGACAAGTGAGTAAACAAAGAAAAAAGAGACCAAAAAAACCAGACTCTTAAATACAGAGAACAAAGTGGTTGTTGTTAGAGAAGAGGCTGGTGGGGGGATGAGTGAAATAGATAAAGTGGATTAAGAGTAATGAGCACTGATCCACCTGGATGGCTCAGTGGGTTAAGCCTCTGCCTTTGGCTCAGGTCATGATCTCAGGGTCTTGGGATGGAGCCCAGAATCAGAGCTCTCTGCTCAGCAGGAAGCCTGCTTTCCCCTCTCTCTCTGCCTGCTTCTCTGCCTAGTTGTGATCGGTGTCTGTCAAATAAATAAATAAAATCTAAAAAAAAAAAAGAGCAATGAGCACTGAGAAATGTATAGAATTGTTGAATCATTATATTGTATACCTGAAATTAATATAACAGTGTTCATTACACTTGAAAAAAATAAAGTGAATTGATTAGTGTATGTAAAGTGCTTAGAACAATGCCTTGGCACATATTAAGTGGTGTTATTATTTGCATTACTAAAAAAAGAAAGAAAACAATCCCATTTACAGTATCATCAAAAAGAACAAAATACTAGGAATAAACTTAAACAAGGATGCTAAATGCTTGTACACTAAAAACACTGATGCAGGAAGCTAAATAAGATACAAATAAATATAAAGACATCTCATGTTCATAGATTAGAAGACTTAATATCAAGATGTTCAGTATAACCAAAGCCATCTACAAATTCAATGCAATCTCTATAAAAATCCCAATGGCATTTTTTGAAGAAATAGAAAAACAATTCTAAAATTGACATGGAACCACAAAGGACCCTGCATAGCCAAAATAACCTTGAAAGAGAACAAAGCCAAAGCCTCACACTCAGGAGTTCAAAACGTACTACAAACCCATGGTAATTAAAACAGTACGGTACTGGCCCAAGGACAGAAATATAGACCAATGGAGCAAAACAGAGAGCCTAGCAATAAGTCCACACATACAACATAACATGATCTTTGACGAAGGGGCCAAGACTACACAATGGGGAAGGACAGTCTTTTCAAGAAACTGCGTTGGAGAAACTGGATATCCACAAGCAAAAGAATAAAACTGGACCTTTATCTTTCCATACACAAAAATCAACTCAAAATGGATTAAAGACTTACACATAAGACCTGAAACCCATAAAACTCCCAGAAGAAAACATAAGATAAAATCTTCATAATAATGGTCCTGGCAATGATTTCTTGGCATGACATTCAAGCCCAGGCAAGGAAAGCAAAACAGACAAACGGGACCACATCAAATTCACAATCTGCAGAGCCAAAGAAACAATGCAGCCATGAGGCAACCTGCAGAATGGGAGAAAATATTTGCAAACCATATATCTGATCAGGGGTTAATACCTAAAATACATAAGAAACTCCTACAACTCAACAGCAAAGAAAAAAGAAAAAAAATTTAATGGGCAAAGGATTAGATATTTCCTCAAAGAAGACATACAAATGCCCAGAAACTATGTGAAAAAAATGCTTAACATCAGGGAACTGCAAATAAAAGCCAAAGTGAGATACTACTTTACACTAGTTAAGATGGTGATTGTCAAAAAAACATACAACAAAAAAAACAAGTGTTGTCAAGGATGCAAGGAGATTAGAGCCTTTGTACACTATTGTTGGAAATGTAAAATGGTGCAGCAGCTATGGAAAATAGCACCGAGGTTCCTCGAGTAATTAAAGAAAGCACTACTGTATGATCCAGCAACCCCACTTCTGGGTATTTATCCAGAAGAAGTAAAATCAGGATCTTGAGGAGATGGGGTGCCTGGGTGGCTCAGTGGGTTGAGGCGTCTGGCTTCGGCTCAGGTCATGATCCCAGGATCCTGGGATCGAGCCCCGCATTGGGCTCTCTGCTCGGCGGAGAGCCTGCTTTCTCCTCTCTCTGCCTGCTTCTCTGCCTACTTGTGATCTCTGTCTGTCAAATAAACAAATAAAATCTTAAAAAAAATCAGGATCTTGAAGAGACATCAGCACTTTCATGTTTACTGTAAAAATTATTCACACAGCCAAGATATGGAAACAACCTAAATGTGCTTCCATCACCAATGAGTGGATTTGGTACATGTGGTACATTGCAATTGCACTACTGGGTATTTACCCTAAAGATACAAACGTAGTGTTCCTAAGGGGCACGTGCACCCGAATGTTTATAGCAGCAATGTCTACAATAGCCAAGCTATGGAAAGCACCTAGATGTCCATTGACGGATGAATGGATAAAGAAGATGTGGTGTATATATACACAATGGAATACTATGCAGCCATCAAAAGAAATGAAATCTTGCCATTTGCAACGACGTGGATGGAACTAGAGGGTATCATGCTTAGTGAAATAAGTCAATCAGTGAAAGACAACTATCATATGATCTCCCTGATATGAGGAAGTGGAGATGCAACATGGGGGGTTAGGGGGGTAGGAAAAGAAGAAAAGAAACAAGATGG